>PVIH01013354.1:0-58821 GCA_004025045.1 Sigmodon hispidus
CCAGGCTGGGATAAAGGCACTGAGGCCTCTAGCCCCCTCCTGACCTCTGGGCGGGGTCCGAATCCGCCCCTCGGAGACCCCAGCAGTTGGTTCGCTCAGTTCGAGGTCGTGGCGGGGTTTCCCTCAGCAGGAGCCGTGGAAGTGGTCAGGGACAGAGTCCACCTGCCCCTGCCCCAGAGAGCGCTGGGATTCTGCAGCCTATTTGGAGTTTTATATTCATCCAGCTATGAACATATTGCACTTGGTTACAAATCAGCAACCCTGACTGGAATTTACTCTTGAAAGCTTATGAGGTTTTTCTATTTGATTCCTGAAAAGAGAGGCAATGAAGAAAAGCAGTGTCTTGTACTCACTTGTACTTGCAATGGTGGAAACAGATCTAGAGCTGGCAAGAGAAATACACTCTTCAGGCCTGACTCCTTGGTTACATACTGTCACTTTGGCTTCTGGATAAACTGCTAGCTGCTTTGAATCTTTTGTTTGAAAGTTTTTCTCTGTCAATGAATGGTCTGGAGTCACTTCATAGAGATCAATACATGAAGGGAAGATAACAATTTAAAAATCCTAGCAAGGTTGTCAAATATTTCTGCTGGGGAGACCAGCTTCTAGCAGCACAGAGCACAAAAGGAATCCTTGGTAACAAGGTAGATTAGATGTTTTTAACTGAGGGCATTAGGGAAAAAACACTCATATACTCTTGATGGTTTCCTACAAATCTTTTCTTTATTTTTCTTTTGTATTCTTTATTCTTTATTTTTCTGCCTATTTTCTTCTCTTGTTCTGGGTGCTTTCCTTCTTTTTCATTAAATTCCCACCCCCACATCTTTTCTATCCCCCCATCCACTCCCTTAAAAGGGTAAGGCCTCTCATGAGAGTCAACAATGCATGGTATATCAAGTTGAGGCAGGACCAAGCTTCTCCACTGCATCAAGGCTGAGTGAGGCATTCCACTATAGGGAATAGGCTCCAAAAAGCCAGTTTATGTGCCAGGGACAGATCCTGGTACCATTGCTGAGAGCAACTAAGTTACACAATTGCAACTCATATGCAGAGGGCCTAGATCATTCCCATGTAGGCTCCTTAGTTCTCGGCCCAGAGTTCATGAGCTCCCTCTAGCTTAGGTCACCTATCTCTGTGGGTTCCCTCTTCAACTTAACCACCCTGGCTCATACAATTTCTCCTTTCTAAGAGAAATAACAAACCTAAACTATACATATTCATTATAACATTTATATATGAGAAAGAATTAGTCAGCTCTATTTTAAATCTTTGGGGCATGTATCCATTCATCAATAATTTTTATATCAGGAGATTAAAGGTAAAAAGTTGGTACACACCGAACATCTTGGGATCTGAAGGAACTTAAGAGAGACATACAGGGAGTCCCCTAGGATAAGAAAGTAGAGAAGATCTCTTTAGCTAATTGGGAGCATAATGGTTTGCAACCAAGAAAAGGTAGGAACAAATCATGACAGAAGGAGACGATTAAGTGAGAGGAACAAGGAGGGAGAAAAAAAGAGATGGAGATCTTAATAGAGGAAGCCAATGAGGGGTTGCAAAAAGACTGGGTGCTAGGGAAACCTCCAAAAACTTACAGGATATCCCTGGCTAGGTCTCCAACCAACAGTGAAGGTATTGCCTAAACAGGACTTCCCCTATAATCAAATGAATAGCCACCCTAAGTGCCATCATAAAACTTACATCCAACAATGAATAGAGATAGAGGCAGGGATACATGGCTGAGCACTGTGCTGAATCCCTGGTCCAGCTGAGGAGAGTCTATATATGAGCAAGGGGATAGGGACTATGAGGTAAATTCCCATGGTGATGGCTGTCTAGAGCTCTGGGGAGCTCACTGAATCAAGAACAGCCACCTGGGAACCGTCAGGAAAAGGAACTAGGCCCTCCAAAGATAAGCAACTGTGGAATCTCAAGGGAAGGGATTAGAGTGTGTTTCTGTGCATGGGCTGGCACCTTGGAGCCCATTCCCTCCAGAGGAATGCCTAACCCAGTCTGGATATTAGGATGAGGAAATCGGACCTTCCTGGAGTGGATGATCCACCTTGGGACCTCTTGCCCTTTCTGGGGAGGGATTGGGGGGCATGGCGAGGAGGAAGGCTTAAGGCTGACCAGGAGAGGTCAGGAGGGGGAAGAGAGTTGGAACAAGAAGACACATGGATAAAAAAAGACTTTATTTTATAAAAATAAATAAATAGGTTTTTTTAATTGAATACAAAAAATTAATCATCACCTTTGGTTATCAATCAATTCTAGAAAAAAGAAAAAGGATATCAGCTAGTAATAATGGGCTGCTTTGTTCTTATTCACTGACCTTAAAGAGTTCCAAATTCAATTATGTGTCTTTCTAAAACTTGAGATTATCTTCTTGAGTTTTTACCACAAAGCCATTTAACAAAAACTTCTTAGTCTAACTTTAAGTTATTCTCAAAGCTTTGTTTCAGCTGTGGTACATTCCAAAACCTATGAACATATCTCCCAACATTAAGCTTAAAAGAATTTAAGCTGCTGGACTACTTCAACTCAGTTATTTTCTTAATCATTTACTTAAGCCACAGTCTATAGGGCTCCTCAAAAGAAACTCACGTGTTGTAGCAGTATGACACTTTCTTGTTTCTATTTTTAATCCCCAAACTTTATTTAAACTAACATATTATCATTTAGACAGTACATATAAGGAAGAAATTATCTTCGTGTCAATCCACAGGTAAAAATGCCCAGTCAAATGGGATATATCCATGAGATAAACATACTACATCATAAGCAGTGGGAATCTTCCCATACTCATTCACAACATGATAGCAGAGAAAGATAGTAGCAGCAAACATGTAAAGACACAGCAGAAACAAAAAACATTTATTCTGGAATCTCAGGCCCTTGCGTGTCCAAGGTTAACTCACCAGAGCATTTCCTCCTGGTGAGCTGATAATGTGAACTTCAATTGCCATCTGTGCCTCTTCTGACATAGCCACTAGCAGTCAAAGATTTTGGACAGCAGTTTTATCTGAGTCCTAAAAGCTCAAAGCTGGGAATATATGTCTGTAGGCTGACACTAGATGTCTGACAGATTAAATGGAGTCCTCAGATTGAAGATATTAGTCAAGAATACCTGACCATACAAATCTTCTAATAGGTCTGAGAAAATGTGAGAAATCTCTGTTCTGATTACCAATAGTTTTATAATTTTAATATTAGAAAACACATCCTGTGGATCTGAATCAAAGTATGATTCCCTGGACTCATCATACCAACAAAATAATAAACAAGAATTAGAAGACTTGAGTGAGCCTACAAGTGCCTGCTCCTATAAACTAGAACCATGGCTAAGGATAACAAAAGTTGAGGCCAGGCATATCAGCACACTCCTTTAATCCCAGAATTTAGAAGAGAGAGACAGATAGAACTCCATAAATTCAAGGCCAATTGTTCTTCATATCAAATGACCTGATGTGGTGGGAGGGGGAAGGGACCTTGAATAAGGATATACAGGGATGGAAAAAAAAATTCAGAGGGAAAGCTGAACACAAAGTAAATATATGTGTAGCAATCTTATTTGCATTATCACCCTTGATAAGTCATGCTTATGATTTTTATCTTCTTTATAGTTATTGTTAACTGCTCAGCATTTTAAATTCATTTTACTGTTTTTCTTGATAAATACAAAATAAATAAAAAAAAAGAATGTGAAAAAAAAACCAAATTCCAGGACACCCAGTACAAATAGAGAAAGACCTCCACATACACATTTTAAAAACTAACAACAACAAAATATAAAGCAATTTTTATAATTAACAGAATCAAGCAATAAGTTTTATTGCTGTTTTCCTATTGGTCTGTTCATTTAATTAATTTTACTATTCTAAAGTCTGACAGTGCTGGCTTGTGGCTTACCAGACTTAAAATGCAATACAGTTTAATAATCAGATGCCCAAGGAAAACAACAACAACAACAACATAATAATAATAATAATAATAATAATAATAATAATAATAAACCTCTTTGGATCACAGATTTAAAAATAATAATAATTAGATGCAAGACTAAGTAATGCTTCCACACTATCCAATTAGTCAGCATGTTTGCTCAACTGTGGCTTGGCTTGTATTCCCCTTACCATTAAGTCCATATTTTCTTGGCAATTTAAATTAAGAATGTTACTTTTACTGTTTTATTAGTGGTTAAGATTATAATTACATGTGCTTTAATATGTTAAAAAATGATAATATGAGAAACTCAAACTATGATATCATAGACTATTCTTTCTAATCCTAAAACTTCTCTCCTCCTGGGATTAAAAGAGATTCACTGATACAGAATCCCTATCTAGACATAAGTATCTTTAGGAGAATGGTATTTATCATAGAACCATTCCAGAATGGAGCAATACAGTATCTCAAGTGGAAAATTTATTAACAGGCAACTAACTCCAAAGGGCAAGCTGCTATAATAATATACATTCAAAGTATATTTAGATTTCGCCTTGGCAAAAACATTTTGGAGAAAACTGGGCATATCTGAGGAACTTCTCTATTCCACTATGACCTTCTGAGTATGTGCTCTGTGGTCTTGGGTTGACCATGCACAAAAATATGTCTGCCATCTTTTCCTATTGATGTCTGACCTTAAAGTGAATATGTTAGGAATAAGGTCTTGAACTGAGTATACTTAAAATTTTATCTACCCCTAAGTCATTTTTCTATATAAATACATTTAGCCTCCTCAAAATTTCCATGCTTCCTTTGCTCAGGGGAGAATAGCATTGTTTGAAAATCATTTTTGAAATCATTACAATGTATTTTTTCAAAAAAAAAAGTTTATACCCCTCTGCCCATGCTCCATGGAAAGTGATGGTAGAGTTTAAATACTCAGAACAGATGTAGGTTAATTTTACTATCTAAACTCTCTATCTTCCTGATTATAGACTGACTTTCCAGAGAGACTATGAAGTTCAACCTTAAGGAATTAAAAAAAAAAACATACCAAGAAATATAGATTATTTCCAAAAGACTATCTGTATAATTAACTGAGGTATGTGTGTGTTCTGGAAATTTTGTAGTGAATGTGTAAGTAAGCAGAATTAATTACTTAATATTTCTCAATTAACAATCTAGTTATTTTAATTAAATAATAAACAAGTCATTTAATTAAAACAATTAAGTCTGCTGGATTTTTCCAACTATTATAGTGTTGGTTTGTACCTCAGAATTCACTAGCTCAATAATTTCCAAGCCTTGCTGATTGCCAGGTCACTTTTAAAATACATATTCCAAGCCCCACCCGAATTCAGTGGTCTGGGAAGAAAGCCAGGAATATATGCACTAAAAACCATAACAAACTTATATCTGGCATTTGATGTGTTCAGCACAAAAATTCCATCAAGTGAAAGAACTAGGGAGAAAGAAGTACAGCATGTGCACATTGTCATATGGAACTATCACATACAAACATAACAATTGGACACAAACTGATTGTGAAGTATAGATTTCTTATCTCACATGGGTCTTCTGATTAAACAGTAAAGCTGTTTTATATATTCCATACTTTTAAGGCAAAGGCTTAGAGCGGTCTGTAAAGAAACCAAAGCATGGTTTAATCAGATAATAAAAATCCCTTAATCATCAAATTGTTAGTTTACATTATTTACATCAGATGTTTAGCACTGAAATAACAAATATACATATGTGTGTGTGTGTGTGTGCGCATGCATGTGTGTGTGTGTGTGTGTGTTATATCTCACCAAAGCTAAGTAGAATATTTATAAAGGTAGAGGGTGGGCTCAAAAGACATAAAGAGTCTATGTTTCTTAAGAGCCTCAAACTTGGTGACTAGGGTGGTTAACTGACCTTGAGAAACAGTCTATGAATTCATGGTTTCTCAAATTTGATATAAATGCATGTAAATCTCCTAAAAGGCTTTTTACATTGCTGATTATAGTTCAGGGTATCTAAAACAGAATCAAAGAATCTGAAGTCCTAATAAGCTTAAAAATTTAAGATAAACAAAACATGATCTTAATTGTATCACCTTCTTGTAGATTAATTTGTGTCAATAAAACTGTAGTTAAGGTAATAAGGAGGAACCTAGGAGAGACATTTATGGATCCCCTTCGGAAGGAGAAATAGATAAGATCTGTGGAGACCATGGAGGGATGGAAGGGAAGGGAAGAAGGGAGCATGAGGAAATGAGATGGTTGAATTGGGAGAGAGACAGAGAGAAAAACGAAATAGATATCTTGATAGAGAGAGCCATTTTGAAGTTAGGGAGAAATCTGGTGCTAGGGAACTATCCAGAAATATACAAACATGACCCAACTAAGACTCCAAGCAATAGTAGAGAGAGTGTCTGAACGGACTTTCCCCTGTAATCAAATTGATGACCACCCTAATTGTCATCATAGAACATTCATCCAGGAACTGATAGATGAAGATGCAGAGATAACTAGTTTGTTATTTAATTAAAACAACTAGACTGTTAGTTGAGAAATATTAACTAATTCATTTCTGCTTACTAACACATTCACTACAGAATTTCCAGAATACACACACACACACACACACACATACACACACACACACACACACACACACACACACACACACACACACACACACACACATACTTCAGTTAGTTATACAGATAGTCTTTTGGAAGTGGTCTATATTTCCTGGTATGGTATTTTTTTTAATTCCCTAAGGTTGAATCTGATAGTCCCTCTGTAAAGTCAGTCTACAATCAGGACGATAGAAAGCTTAGATGGTAATCAAAATTACCCTGCATCAGTTCTGAGTATTTAAATTCTTCCAACACCCTTCATGGTGCATGGGTATACATCTTTTTTTGTTTGTTTGTTTTTTGTTTGTTTGGTTTGTTTGGAAAGTTGTGATTTTCCAAAGTTATTTTCAAACATGCTCCCCAGAGCTAAGTATTGATTCAAGCTCCCAGTCAGAATGGGGAAACTCACAGAAGCAGCTGACCCAAGCTATTAGGACCTCACTGACTCTGGATTGAAAGCTGGGGAACCTAAATGGGACTGAACTATGCCCTCTGAATGTGGATGATAGTTGCATGGCTTGGACAATTAGTGAGGCCTCTAGCTGTGGGACCAGAGTTTATCCCTAGGCATGAACTGGCTTTTTGGAGCCCATTCCTTATGGAAGAATACCTTGCTACTCAGTCTTGATACAGGTGTGGGAGTGGGATTTGGATATATGCTTTTGGGAGTCCTTCCCTCTACCCTACTGGGGGAGTGGGCTAGGGGGAAGCTGTGGGGGGCATGACTGGGAAGATGGAGGACCAGTGGTTGGTATACAAAAATATATAAATAAAATAAAACTGTAGATAAAAGTGGGCTTTCTTCTACTGAGTATGGTGACTTACCTCTGAAAGTACTAGCACTTGTGAGGCTGAAGCTATAGTATGACTATGAGGTCACGGTCAGCTTAGGATACACAGTATGTTTTGTGCCAATCTGTTTAAAATTATGGGACACTTTGCATCCTAATCTTTAATTAACTTCTTTTAAGCAGAAATGAATTAGGTAATCTTTCTTGATAACAATAAATGATTATTTTTGCTTTTACAAACTGTTCTCTGGGATGGCCAATGTTCAGTGGAAAGCTGTGTTGGGCAGGGCAAAACCAAAACAGAACATGTTTTTGTTCTCTGTTATGTCAGCATTACCAAATTTTTTCTACTGTTCTCAGAGCAAAATGGAAATTGAACAAATTTTTTCTTGTAGTATTGGCTTAGAAGGAAGGAAGTTATGTTTAGAAAATGTCAGAATACCTGCTTCTGAATTTTCTAGTTTCTGCTGTATACTTTGGTTTTTCCAATGACAAAAGCTAACAGAAAACTAAAATAAGTGACATTTTGGGCAGCATATATCTACTTGAATTGCCAGAGAAAGGAACAGTGGAGCTGAAACAGGAAAAAAGTGGATGTACTCCCAACAGGTTTTCTTTAGGTGAAAATAGGTTATGTAAGCACACCATAAAAGAAAATTTAGCCAGAGTCCCATTTCTTTCCATTTCTATTGCTCCTGGCATAATTACCACTTTGTTTTACCCATGTTTAGTAATTCACTGCATTTTGGTAGCAGCATCATCAGAACCCTAATTATGGCAATATTTATACATTAGATGGAGCTATGGAGAGTAGCATCACTGTGTAAGGTGTTTTGCTCCCAGTGACCTGAGAAGAAGCACATCTGAATCTGTATGCTGGTAGGATTCAGTCTCTCTAGAGATTAAAAGTTAGGAGTGCAGCTTTCAACCATCAAAAAGTATCACTCAGGAGCAAGGATGCTCAACAATTACCTCATCTTTAAAGAATATCACTTACAAATGACAATCCACAGGTGAGATTTTCAAATGGCAGAGAGTCTTACATTCAAAGCACAGAGATCCCTTCTCTTGGTCTGTTTAGCCTTCAAATCACATCAAGGCTTGTGAGAGCAGATGAGTCTGACCAGGAGAACTACTGCATCACTGTTTTGACAGGAGCCATGTCTACAAAGGCAGAAGGGCACACTGCTATGCATTTAAAATTACTAACTCCATAAAACAAAAAAATCAAAATCAAAGCAGAAAGTGTGTGAAAGCTCTCACACGTGTGTGAGTACATACACACCAAAAAATAAAAAATAAAATAAAATTCATTTTGTGATGGCCTAACTATTCCTGGGCATGGGGCCTGTCATAGAGTATGGCTGATATACCTAGTAGGTAGAGAAGTGGAAAAAATCTGGGAGAAATTAGGTGAAAGCAAAGAATGTAATCAAAATATACTGTATAAGAGAATGATTTAATTTAATTAATACTGACAGGAAAGTAGGGCATTTTTATATTAAGAAGTAAAAAATGCTCTTGTTTCATTAGCAGAGTTCAGTTTTTAAGATTTTATCTGATTATAATCTATACTAAAGGTCTGTTTGTCATTTCTAAATTATAATTGCCAGGACCACAGTTATAACTTTAAGAGTTCAAAGTCCAGTTTTGAGAATGTCATAGTATAGTGGGATTATGTTGTTACATTGTGAATAATTGGTCCTCCTACTGGTTTAATAAAAATGCTGATTGGCTGAAGGCAGACAGGAAGTGTGGATGGGACTACCAGACTAAGAAAACTCTGGGAACAGGAAGAGCAGAGCGGAGATGCCAGGGAGAAGCCAAAGAGACACCACAATGAGACACCAGCAGACACAGAGGAAAGAAGTTAAAATGTTGCCCTGAGAAAAGGTATCAAGCCCCATGGTTGAACAAGATAAGAATAATGGATTATTTTAAGAATAAAGAGTTAGCAAGTTATATGCTAGGGCCCTAGGTCAATAAACATAAAATCAATACAAGCTTCTGTGTGTTTCTTCAGAACTTTGGGACTGCTGGTCCAGATCTTCGGGCTAGTCCAGGTCAAAAACTTCATAAACATCATAGAAACACAGGATCATTTTTCCCAGAGCAGAAAATCAGCCCCAGCACTCAACTTAAGGACATTCATAGATTCCCTAAAGACCTTTTATCCTCTACTTCTGTAATTAAATTATAAAATTCACTCTGATCCACTGGAGCATGAAAGGATCCCAGAGCTCTTGAAGCCAGAGTACCTGTGGTTACCTGCATAATATTGGAACAAAATCAATTGAGTCAACATTGTACTATGCAGTAGGGGAGGGTCTCATGAACCAGGGTAAGGAGCTCTTGACAGTTGATGGCTGCTAGGAAAAGTAAAGTCTGCTTTCTTCAGGGATGTGACCCCTGGTAGGTTGACAACACTGTATAGACCCACACCCATGCATATATGAGCAGCATAGATGGAACTCAGTAATATATTTAAAAGTTAGAAGACGAGAAGTCAAATGCGGGGAGGGAGTGGTGGACTGAATCCAGGAGCAGTGGATGAAGGAAAGTGTGAATATGATCAAAATACAGTGTTTTCAGTATAAAATTCTCTAAAAAAATAATAAAAATGTTATTTTTTTAAAAAAAAAAAAAAAGAAGCCCAGAACTTCAATTCACCTCACAAAACTGTCCGCTGTTGGCCCACACTCCAAGGAAGGAGGAAAAAATGAAAAAACAAAGACCATGAGGGAGGTAACAGGAATAACCTACTGTGAAGTTCTGATAGTCACCAGCTTCCTGTGCAGGGCCAATGGAACAGGCTTCAGTTATCTAAGACAATTTATTTGGTGCCAGCTACTGGGGCTGTTTAATTGTTCAGCGTTTCCATGTTCAGGAACTCCTCCCCACTGACTGGCTGCCTGTGGCGTCACTGCCATTCTGAATCATGCAAATGAGAATGTCACATCCTCTGACTCAGGAGGCCTTATTTCATTGACAATTATTTTAAGATTTGCAAACAGTCCATCTCTGGTTAGGTCAGACTCCTTTAACACATCTCTTCCTTTTCTCACAGAGACTCAGTTGATGCTGAAAAAGGATGTCAGGTATGCACAGAGGATCTTTTCATCTGACTCTGAAAGGCACACTCACTTACCGGCAGGAAGGTTCTCTGCTGCTAAGAGGCTGTGATCACCATCCTTGACAAATTTGGCACAGCAACAAAAGGCTCATTTCTATGTATACTTTGCTCCCTATTTTCCCTAAGGAAAGGGCGAGTCAGGATATGCACGCACCACACGCAGCCCTGAAATAGCCTTGTTTAAGTAGCTCAGAAGCTATGAAGTGAAGTTCTCTGGGCTTCTGTATCACTTGCCAGTATCTATAATGAACTAGTTAGGCAGCCCTCCTAGAGATCAACTCTCCATATATTCTCCGTTTTTATACTCATAGTCAGTGTATATATCATCCAGGAAAACAGACACTAGGAGTATCAGTGAAGTCTCATTGTGAAGTCTCATATAACAATACTAGCTGAATGACCCTAGGCAATTTACTGAACCTCTCTGAGCCTCAACTTATTCATTTATAATATGAATCTATAACAGCACCTTTCTCATAGAGGATTGCATTGATTCAATACCTGAAAAGTAGCTACATGTATATATAAAATTTCATGTGGTAATTGACTTGTATAGCATACTATACAAGGTATATATGAAACATTTTATAAATTCAGAAATAAATCTTAAAGAGACGTGTATTGTTTATAATTTGCAGAATAAGTCAAAGTGGCACAGAGTTTTATAATGTAGTTAAGTTAGTCACTTACAATGACTAGTAAGCTGTGCCCATGAAATCTTAACCACATGGTCAAGACCTGAACAACTACAGAAGCAGTTGACATGTCTATACAGGTGGGAATATCTCATGGACTACACCTCTAAGCGAAAAGCTGCAAATAATTAGCAACAGTTGAGAGAGGGATAATTAGTCTTCCCCAGGAATAAGTCCTCTGACTGGTTATCCAGTACCAAGTGGGCAGCCCTAGAAATACATTCATGCAAGAGGCACTAATTAAGCAGGATGTGTTTGTATGTATATGTAACAAAAAAAAATTAAAAGGGGAGGCTTTAAATTTGGGAGAGACTAGGAGCATATGAGAGAATTCAGGGGCATGGGATAGGAAAGTGATGGAAATATATTTTAGTTAACTGAAAAAAAATCAGTCAAGTTTAAAAAAATATTCATTTTTTAGTTGACTTTGAAACTCAAACTTCTCATCAGTAATAACCAGTTTTTGTCTAATTTTCTAATTTCTACGATGTTTTAATGACATTTACTCAAATCAAGTGAAACACTTGGTTCAGAAAGTTAAAGCCTACACGTAATTTGCTTTAACAACCAAGAGTTGACAGCAGTAGACGTATACACAAAAAATGAAATACAGACAACAAGCATATAATTCCATAACAATATACTTCATCACTGTGTGGCAAGAATGGTTCTACACTCATCATTCTTAAAACTATAATTTTGATTCTTATCATCACACCAGAAAGTCAGTGCTCCCACATAGACACACTTTCCTTGAGACTGTAGAGGCCTTACCATTACTAACTTGCAGGTTCAAATTCAATCCCAAATTCTGAAGCTGTTCATCCAGGGTTGACCAAGAGAACTTCCCATAATAATTCTGTCTTTGTATAATAAGGTAACCATGGGGTACATGTGTCTGTTGAGCCCTTAGAAGTGGTAATATGCCTGAAAAACTTAACACTTTATGTTTTACCTGTGTTTACTCTAATTTAAATAGTGTGTGTGTGTGTAACATATGTGGGGCTGCACATGCACTGTGTGCCTATATAGAATTTAGAAGGATATTGAGTATTTTCCCTTATCACTATTCCTTTGAGACAAGGTCTCTCTATGAACCTAGGGCTCAGTTTCTAGGCTAGGTTGGAATCCAATAAGCCCCAGTCATTCTCTTGTCTCTACCCACTCAGAGCTAGGGTTACAAATATGGGGGACCACACCTTCTTGGTACGTGGATGCTGAGATCTGAACTCCAAGCCTCATGATTGTGCAGCAAGTTCTCTTAAGCATGGAACTATCCTCCTGACCCTGATTTAACTCACTACATAGGACGCTGCAGCCTATTCTGCCATATTGCAGAACCTCACTGAAAAAGCTGGTGCCACTAGAGAAACTTGTAGAAATATTCAGCCTGCACTGTTCTTGCTCCACACTTGTCTATATTGGTTACAGGCCTTTTATTCAGTGTATTGGTCACTCTTTTCTCTTCCAAAATGGTCCTTTATAAAGTATGAATTATTTCACAATATTTTAACCACAATGGTCCATTGTTGAACTTTTATCCTTCATCCATGAAGGATGCCTTCAGTGCCTGCTCCTGCCAGACACACGCTAGCAACAGCCACATGTGGACAGTTTCTGTTGCAAGTGTTCACATTATATTTCTTTGGATAGTGCAGGGGTACTATTTTTTCTTCTTTGCAGAACTAAAAAATATTTCACTGTTGTCTGAACTGAAAATGGATCCTTGATGGACACATTCAGAAACCATGATATTTTCTACATAACATCAGCAAGCTTTCTTTTGATCCATTATTTATTATTTTATTTTTCTTCTATTTCACAAAGTTAACCTCCATGGATGAGTATAGATGATTATAAACGGACATTCCTTACACCTTCTGCCCTCCCACTACGTTCCTGTTATTTGTCAGGTATGATCTATTAATGTTCAGAGAGACTCAAATAAAATAAACTGTCTAAAGGAAAAAGTGTGATTTTTTTTTACTCTAAGTTAACTCTATATTGCAAAAAAATAATAATTTCTATTGAATATCATCCCCATTTGGGCTTTTAGTATTTTATTCAGTCTCAACTATGATGCTCTAGCCAAACAGCCATCACTTTCCCTTATAATCAGACTGAGACTAGAACTGCCATTTTTATTCAAGTCTGTATTTTAGTACTGAAGTCTAATACCTCATCTTCAAAATCACTACTGAAAATAATTTTGCTAGGAAGCACTTGAAGGAAACTCCACCAATAAATTGAAAACCAAGAGTAAACTTTTAAAATATGACATCATCATTGTCTTACAGTGTTTAAAAAGATGAAGCTTCTAGCACGTCCACATTATTCATCCTGAACTGCTGAGCTGACAGAGGGCTGGCTAGTTCATGTGAAAATCTCTCTGTAAGTCACTTCCTTTCTTTGTTTTCAGACAGGAATTCCAGGCAGAATATTCACATCACTTTCTGCATGTTGACTGAATCAGGTTTGCCACAGTTTTGTGGAGAAAGTACACATTTGTTGTTTGCTTACTCTTCTTTTAATATCAGGATGGTAACCCTAAGGGACTTTAATTTCTCTTACTTGAATTGGATTCTCTCTTCTTACACACTCTCATCTCTTTGAAGATTTCATAAATTATCACTTTTATTATTGGATACATGATTCAAATGAACTAACAGATCAGATCAGTTTAATAAAGTTTTGGTTTCTTAATGCAACAGATAGTAATTGCCTTAACACAGCAGAAACAAATTTTTATGTAATTTTATTAGTGTGTACATTCTTCCTTGGCATACATGTTGAGATCAGCAGACAATCTGAGGAAACCTGTACTTTCCTTCTACCAGGCAAGTCTCAAGACTAAAGTCAGGTCATTTGTTGGGCTTAGCAACAAGTGACTTTATCTGATGAGTTATCTCACCAAAAAAAGGGAGAAAAAGGATTTGATTACTAAACTTACGTTTCTTTTAGGAATTCTGAAAAAGTTGCATAATATTAGAAATTTTTCATCTAGTCACATGAATGCTTTACTTCTCTATCTATTGCTAACAAAAGACCCTCCGTCAAAACTCACATTACAGATCAAATATGGGGAGAGCTGAGGAGCTCCCCAGTGAGTGGGTTTATATGGATAGGCAGGCAGACACTTTAAAATGAATTAAGAAATTTTTCCAGGAAGCCAAATCAGATGAAATCATCATGTGTGAATTCAGAACTGTAAAACACTAAGAAACCAGTTTGATCCTGACATATTTTAATGAAACAATGATAGCTGAGTTAACAATTGTTATAAAATAAAAGCCTCTTGTTCCTTGCTTATTAACTAAATAAAATCTACATCAATTAAGAAGCAACTCATCAGGAAAGAGAAAAATAAAACTCACAGGAAGTACAGAAATGGAGAAAAGGGGATCAACTTAAGAAGCATTAATGGCTGAAAGGGTTTGATTTCATGAGAGGTTAGAAGGGGGAAAAATTTCTATTTTGACCTAAAGCAAAATAAAAGTAATTAAATATTTGTGTATTTACTGAATTCACTTAACAGCATAATGACAAGTGATCAATCAGTCCTTGTTCCAGAACCAAGGCATTCATGAAAAATGTAGAGTGTGGATCAATTCAGTTCATCACAAGTTAAGTCAAAACTCATAGCTTTGGTGCCAAGTAATGGCTTTGCCCATGTGCAGTCAATATTACTTCAAGAATGAAGGAACACACATGGATCCAGATAATAACAGGAAATAGTAACTGGTCAAATAACAAAATGTATCATAAAAATAATAGAAAACAGAGGAGTGAAGTCTAGCAAGGTCTAGGAAGACTTTGTAGCAGAGGTAAAACCCAAAGATAGGAAGATTGTTAAGCCAAAAGAGTTTGTAATGTGGTATCTTATATCACTTTATCTGAGTGTAAGCTATGTGACTATTAGGCATAATTTACAATGCCTTATTTCCAACAGTTTATTGTTAGAGTAATTAAGAACACAGTCATTCCAATCATGTTCTGTATGCTAGGACTCAGATGAAAACCCAGATTAAGCTGCTTTTCCCATTATTTCTTGAGCTTCGAATTCTAGTTGTTATAAATCTGTCAAAACCTGACCATCTATGAGCCAACAAGCCACCACAAAGGTATGCTAGGAACAGAGCCAGGTAAAATGTGAAGAACTAGCAGAATTGAGATGAATGACAAAGCAAGGCAAGGCTGTGCTGTGTCACAGAAAGCAAGAGCCTAGAAGCAAAAAAAAAAAAAAAAAAGATACAATAAAATCCACTTAAATTATACCAGAACAAAGATAAGAGGAAACTCTGTCTTGGGTGTATGACAAATAATAGTGTTTAAGTGAATTAACAGATACAGATGAATGAAATTAAGTCATAAGAACAGGAGATACTAACCTGTCTTTCTGTGACAATCTTAGGAGCTGGAACTAAGAAACAGAGAGTGCAGAAGCAAGCATAAGAGGCTTTCCTCCAGCTTCTCATCCTGACCAATACCCAGGGAAAAGATGGAGATCCTTGCCGAAGACATGGCTCTGAACAGGGGGCCTCTACCTGCAAGTCCTCCACAAGAGCACAAAACACAGGAGCCCTGAGAACAATTCCAGTGAAGGGTACCCAGTCCTCCAACAAGGGAACTGTTTATGTAGTAATCCAGTGAGTTTGGGGGAAGGGTTCTGTCAGCATGTAGATCCTGAGAACAATTGGAATGGAGACACAGTAAGATCAAGGTTATCACAAAATCATGAAATCAAGGCCACTCTAAATGTAATCCAGGCATCTCTGAAATCTCTGCTTTTCTCAGATGTCTAAATGATTGGCAGTTTCTAATACCACTACCGTCACCTCAGCCACCACTTCATAGTACTTCAAAGAGTCCCTATGTGAGATTTAAAAAAAAAAAAAAAGCAAAAGCAATCAGGTAGGCTCTAGCACCCATCAGATGTTTCTTTTGCCTGTTACATGGCATAGCTAATCTTTAGCATTCAGCCTTTTGTTCGGTGCACACTCATCTCTAGAAAGCATGTCAGCATCTGCCTGGCTTTTCTTCTGCAGACCAGAGCAGTCACAAAGCTCAACAAATCTAAAACTCCAAATCTTCTGAGGCACTCAGGAGAATAATAAAGATGTAAGAAAGTTCACCTCTGAGTCCTAGATAGGTTTTAAAGGGTTGAAATGGAGTATGCCGGCAAAAAGAAAACTGAGTGGTGTCTCTTCCACTGATATGTTCCTTCAAAGAGACCAAAGAACTCCCCCTTCTCCAATTTACCCTTCAGAGAGATGAGAAATTTATTCTTTTAAAAGTCTGTCCTCTCCTTCAACCACAATGCCAAGGGAAAGCCCACAGCTTTTGTATATCAGGCTCACACAGACAGGCATCCTGGAAAGCAAGGCCAGGTGGTGGTTTGAATGGAAAAGAAGTGGTGAGTCAATCCTGGGCTGCATTTTTGGTTTTTAACCAAAGCCAGCTGTGACAAGTCTCTAATGAAAACAGAATTGCATTTCTTTGTACACACAGTCAAAGCCACTAGGACCTCTGAGGAAAGGCTGATAGCAAGACTTGAGACTGACCAGAAAAGACTTCTAACTAGGAGCACTGAGTCCTCCACTTTCTCACAGACGAGTCGTCTGAAAACAGTGGGCTCTTTAATAGACAACAGTGGGCAGAGACCAGAGGATCTTACCCCAACCCCATAGATTAAAAAAACACTTAGCCATAGAAAAAGCCCTGGGGCAAAGTAGATGATTTTTTCAAACCAAAGACATGTTTGTATATTCTACAAACATAGAAGAAATGAACTATAACTTTTACCTCACTCAGAGAAGTAAGATTTCTCTTGCACATAAGTGAAGTAAAGATGTATCCACTACCTTTCTTCAGTTTCTATTAGATGATGCTGAACTTTAAAGTGAAAAAGCAAAGAGCTTTGTATAAAAACGGCCACTTCCCTCCCAATTCTACAGCTTTGTTACCAGCCTGAGTTTATCCTCCTGCATCTCATCCATGAGGATAAAGTCAAGTAGCTTTTTGATGTGTTTAATACAGCAATTAAATGTACAGATATGAATTCTGTGAGTACATACCAGATTCAAGCTCTTACAGTGGGCCTTAGGCCAAATATTTTGAAGATATAGGTCTCCGGACACAATTGGTAATGAGGCCAGCTTTAAGAGGTGAAGATAAGTCCAAAATCTCAGTGAAAAAATTAGTAAATTGTTTAGAAAAATAAACTCAATGTTTGTGTCTCCACACTATCCCACAATTTAATGTTTTATTAATATTGTTAGTATTGTCTACAATGTCTTAAAATCATATTAACCTTCCCATTCGTCCTCCTAACTCATCCCACATCGACTCCCCACAACAACCCCAGCTTTGTGTCCTCTTTTTTAATCCCCCACTGAATCTAAATTATGCTTCTCTTATGCTCATGGGAGTACAGTCTTCTGCTGAAATGTGATTGGCCAACCAGGGAATCACACTCTTAAAGAAAAACAATTCTCCCTTCCCCAAAGCAATCAACTGTCCCCTCAGGTAGCAGTGCAGCTTCATGAAAACTTTCTCTCCACAGTAGAATGCTGACTGGCTTGATCTAATGCAGGTCTTTTGCAGGCAATTACAGCTAATAGAATTTTATGAGTGTGGGAGTCCTGGCATGTCCAGAAGATAGTTTTTACTCTGATCCTCCCCAACCTCAGGCTCTTAAAATTTTGCCAAAACCTCTTCTGCAATGCTCCCTGGGCCTTAGGAGGAAGGTGATATAAATGACCCATTTATGGCTGAGTATCTTATACTACTTGCTGCACTTTGATCAGCTATGAGTTTCCCTTTTTTTTATGCTAAAGTGTTCACCTTTAATGTGATGGTGTCAGAATTTTAAGAGTTAAGATCCTTCATGAATGGTATTTATATCTTTTTAAAAAGACATCACAATGAGATCTCTTGCCCTTCTACAGTAGAAAACACAGTGAAAAGATTGCTACCTGTAAGCAAGCAGGGCTTTACTAGACACCAAATCTAGTACCTTGCTAGTACCTTGATCTTAGATTTCTCAGTTCCCAGAACTATGAGAAATAAATTTCTGTTGTAAAAAGCCACTCATAGTTTATCATAGTTTCTTATAATTGCATAGCACATGCATGAGCAGATTAAGACATTAATTTGCATAACATCAAGAGACATTGTCCCATGTAATGATTCCAGAATGTGGTCTCCTATCTTGTGGCACTATGTTTGAAGATTTCATCCTCCTCTACATTAAACCAGTAACGAATACTTGAAGAATTGCATATAAGATCCCATAAACTATGACATAAAGGGCATATGTAGCAATTGCCTTCATTCTTATTTGAGTTCAGGCACACAAAACCAATAACATGTTTTTTAAATTAAAAATAAGTCTGAGAAATAGATACTCAAGAATTAGTGGAAATTCATTTAGACAAAACTCTTTTACCTTGCCCCATCATTGTTCATTTAGAAAATCAAAGGAGACAATATTAAACACTGACTACTTTCCAACATTATATATAAAAAAAAGTAACTTAATTTTTTCTGTGAAACTTAACTATTAGAAATATTTTGGTAGATCAGTTCATATCTTGGTAATCACAGAGTTTTGAGTTAGTTTTTGGTTAAAATGACCAAGCAATGTGAGATCCTGGAAATATAATTCTAGCTTCCAAGAATGGCACAAATACTGCCTCACTCCATAGTTTTAGCTAATATTCTAACAGATTGGCACTTAAACTCAGAGCCTCTCCAAGTTGAGGTCAGAGTTTTGGATCTTAAAGATACTTCTTAGATGCTCTAAGAAGCCAAATCAGGTACCTAAAGGCTCCTTACGTCAATGCACATACCCTTAAGGTGAGAGTGTCCTCATCAAGAATATTATGAAATCTTTTTTTTTTCTGCCTACCTTTCTTTTTTTTGGACACCTGAGAAGTAGGTATTTGAGGCCACATAGATAACTACTTAACAGAAATTAAGCACAGAACTTTCAGAGACAGGCAAGTGTTTAAGCCTTATAAAAAATGGACTTAAATTTTGGTGGTATGAGTTTAAAAGATTCTTTCACAGTATGAAATCAAAGTGTCTGCATAAAACTGGATTATTTTTAAATCTATGTGTTATCTTTATAATAGGGAAAGCATAAAGATGACTATGAAGGACTGATACAGGAGTTAGCCCTGAGGCAAAAGCTACTTCTCAAAAACTAGGCTTAGATATTCTACATATTTTGTAATTCATACTATCCATCATATAGGCTATTCCAGATCCAAGAGAAGAGTTGTAAAGGGGTTATAAGAATACTGCATAGGAAATTAAGGGTAAAAGATATTGAAGAGGCTAATTTGGGAAATAGGACCTGAAGTGTGATGCAGATCTTGTTTCTTCAGAAGATACCCAATATCTTGAGCAAGGGCTACCACATGCCAAAAAGATGATGAAGGATCACAATGGAAATTCTGAAGAATCAGCCACAACTCTATCATACCCCATCTTCTATGGTTTTCTGTGCCTTGGTATTATAACAAGACAATGAAAGGCTGGGAGCATATGTCACCTAAAAGAATTCCTCAGGAATAAGAGTTGTTGGTAATAGAAGCACACCTTGCATAGCTTTCATGCAAAGTGATTAGACATGATAACTATATATATACTACAACACACTGACAGCAAAGCCAGTCGCTCTACACTATCCCTTTCCACTCATTTCATACATTCACCTTATCTCTGTGCTTCCTCTCTATCCCACCCCAGACCCCAAAGTCTGTGTGCAAACCTAGTACAGTAGAAACTTCCTGTCATCTATGAAGGTGATTCTAATGAGGATTCCTAGTAAAGCTCTCATCTTATAGCCAGATGAGCCTTCCAGTAGTGGGACTAGGTTGTACTCACTTGAATTGTAAAGTATGCTGTGGAGTCCAGCTCCATGGACATAACCAGGGTTAATAGAATAAACCTGAGAGTAAATAAATTTATAATGTTTTATCTGAGGGTCATTATAAATAAGTTTTATCTATCTGAGGAATAAATATGCATTCTGGGTATAATTTTTTTTCTTCTTAGCCCAAATTCTAGAGCTTCTCATTTTCAGCTCTCATTTTCTAAGCTTTAATTTTTCTCAGATCTTATTCTTTGCTCCCCTCTCTACATGGATATAAACATGTTTAAAACAGGAAATCCCTTGCAATACTCAAACTAAAGGTCATAGCACATTCCTTGAGTAGGCAATAAGGGGCAGAGCCATTTATCATGGCAACACATTGCCGGGGGGGGGGGGTAATGGTGCTTGGCACTTTCTTGGTCAGTGGCATCCTCAGCATGACATAAAACTATTTTTCTTAGGACTTGGTTAGTTTAGTTGCTTTTTGGGATCTAAACAATAAGCAGTTAGTTAACTGGAACTTGAGTTTTACATAATAACTAAAGTTAGAATGCTTGTACAAAATATTAATTGATAAAGTGTCAGAGAAGGTAAATCCTGTGGCATTATCCAACTCCTGTTCTTGTACATGTGACATTACAGACAGGAACAACTAGTCATTTACAGTCAGTGACCGAATGGCCATGCCAAGTGAGGTTCCCCATCAGAGTTATTTATCTGGTGGGTCGACCTGATGAACATCAATTGTCCTTGCTGTATACTTCCATGGCCTCTGATAAAGCCATTGCTACCACCAGCTCTCCACAGAGTTTTTAGCCAAAGGGGTTCCATAGACATTCCCAAACCACCCAGGATATTGCAAAGGCAAATGACTGCTTTCTGCAAACTGACAGTAGGGCCTCATTGTCAAGGACAACACCCACACAATTCATTAAACATGGAGAAATTGCGCTGGTGGCATCATGGAAGCTTCACCCTACATTCTTGTCTCTTTGGTGAAGGAAGGTACTCTGCAGGCTAATAAAAGAGAAATATAAACACCAACTCAGTCACAAAGCCTTTGACCTACAATCTGTGCAGCATACAAAATATGCCAATGCAATGATGGGACAGAACTGGTGGAAGCAGTCCAAAGTTTACAGTCTTTTCTAAGATTCCTGTAATTTCTTATCTGTAATCACCTGTAAAAATCTAAATCCAAAAGCATAACATATACTTCCAACATATAATGGCACAGAATATACATTACTATTCCAAAATGGAAAAAAGGGAGGATAATGAAGACATGGTGGACCAAAGCAACACAAAAAACCAGCTGGTCAAATCCAGACTAAGCTTAGAGAGCTTGCTCTGTACACCATACTAGTCTCAAACTCAGAAATCCATCTGCCTCTGCCTCTGGAATGCTAGGATTAAAGGTGTGTACCATCACACCTAGCTCTAAGTTTTTTTTAAAATTCCTTTTTATAAATTGGAAGCTTAATTGGATAGGGGAGGTCACCACTCCCTTTATTCATTTAGCATGTAGATCTTCTTTAATCTTTTTCTTTCCTTGAACAAAGGATTTAGCTCCATTCCACTTCCTGGTACCTTTTCTCTCTTCAATTTGCACATTTTGTATTTTTACTTGCTCAGCTTGCTCCTTTTCATTATAAATCTTCTTTAGAGTTAACACTAATACCTACACAATAGAGTCTATGTAGGCTGTTTTGAGATTTCCTCTGACAAAGGAATTAATCCAAATCTCTTTACTTTAGCCTCAGCAGACTCTTCATACAAGGACAATAAGGAGCCTCATTGTACATCAAAATATCACATACTAAAATTCTTCTCCTCTGAAACCTCTTGAGCCAGGCCTCCACAGTTCAAATCAACCACAGCACCACTGTCCTCTATGCTCCTACTAGTAGGGCCCATTAAGCTCACTTAAAGTATTCAACTATTTTTCCAATTCAATCTCTCAAAGCCCACATTCCTCCAAACAAAAGCATGGCCAAGACTATCACAGCCACATCCCAGTCCCTGGTACCAATTTCTTTATTAGTTTGAGTTTCTATTGCTGTGAAGAGACACCATGACCATGGCAACTCTTTAAAAAAAACATTTAATTGGCTGGCTTACAGCTTCAGAGGTTTAGTGCATTATCATCATGGGTGGGAAATGGTGCAGGAGCTGAGAACTGTGTATCTAGATCTTCAGGCAGCAGGAAAAAAAAATCTGTGTCCCACTGGCCAGACTTCAGCTTTTAAGGCCTCAAAGCTTGCCTCCACAGTGACAAATTTCCTTCAGCAAGACCACATTTACTCCACAAGGCCACAGTTCCTAATAGTGCCATTCTCTATGAGCAAAGCATTCAAGCACATGAGCCTGTGGAGGCTGTAGCTATTCAAACAACCAGGGATGGGAAACTACAGTCAGGATATATTATATAAGAAAAAAATCAATTAGACTTAATGCCTAGCCTAGAGATAATTCTGCTGCCAAAAACTACATGAAAATATGTAGTGCTTTGGTTTCTAGAAATACCTATTTCAACCTATGAATAGAACTGTGTAATCATATATAAATACCTTTTTCTTATGCAAATTTGTAAGACTATAAAAAGCAAGGCTCAAGTCTGATCTGCTCACTGTAAATTTTTCTCTAGCCTCTAACGTGATGCTTGTCATAGGGAAGAGGTTCAGTATCTATTTAATCAATGAATATTTTGGTGGACTGAAAGTTGATGAAATGGAATTCTAAATATCAAAGAGACTTTTCAGATAATTAGTTCGATCCTGATTTCCATATTAGGGTTCTGAATCCCATAGATACTAAAGAACCTCCCCTCTATGCTGGTGGGTGTCAGTGCAAACAAGACTCAAAAAATTTCCTGCTTGACTGTTGTACTACTTAAGATCACTAATAACCTGATATACTAAATCTGTTTCCAAGATCATATCAACAACACTTATTTGATTTTTCTTCTCCACTCAAAGTCATGTAATACAACTAACTTTTAAAAAAAGAGAGAGAGATTTGTAAGTCTTATCACAATTTCCATAAGAACTGACTTTGTATAGAAGAAAGACAGGTCATTTTTTTACCTGGTTCAGTGATTAGTGTGTGTGTGTGTGTGTGTGTGTGTGTGTGTGTGTGTGTGTGTGTGCGCCATGCAAACCTATGAATAAAATCTTTACCTATTTATTCACTCACCAATATTACTAAATTTTTTGCATGACATAAACATTTTTAGATCTCAAGGATCAATAAAATTAAGGAAACAGCTTTCTTCTTAAGTATATTACAACTCATGTGAGAAACAATAGAATTTCTGGCAGTAATGAGTAGTTGAACATAAAGCAGTTTGATGCTTGCATGGGGCTAACTGCTGGGAGAGAGTCTCCTTGGAACTGAGGAGTAAGGTGATTCTTGAGAGAATCTAAACCAGAAGTTTATGATGCTAAGCCCAAGAAAATATTATTCTAAGTGAAGGGAACAGTAAATTCAAAAGAAATGGTGCAATAAGACTTGGGGAAAGTGAAGAGCAAAATTAATGCAGAACAAATAGCTAGAAAGAACAGAACATTGTAATGATAATAAACTATTAAAGCACATGGCATGTTTGAAAACAAATAACTCTGATGTGATCCACACATCCATAAAAATTAGGCTGGAAACCAAGGCTGGGGGCTAGAAAGGACATTTGCTAGTCTAGACTAGATTATTCAGATATTGAGGAATCAGACATTGAGAAATGTATTAGAATAGATGACTATGGAGAATATATTTAAGCATAAAGAAGGAAGTACTTTGGACAAAAGGTGCTGCCATGTTGTAGTTAATATTGTCTATTGGTTTGGATATGGAAAAGAAGGCAGAACATTTGAGAAGTGGAAGCCTAATGGGTAGAGTAACCAATTACAGAGAGGAGTTTAGAGGAAGGACAAATCAGAAAATACTACGGCTTTCAAACTGCAATGAGGAAGAGGGATGTAGTAGAAATGGGGAGGGGCAGTGAGCAATCTTGAGAGAGAAGCTTAGGTGAGGCTCTATTTATAGGACAGCTGAGGTTCCCAAGCTGGTAGGATATATGTATATGTATGGTGGGTATTAAACTGGTGTTTAATATCACAGGCTAAATAGTCCTGCACAGTAAGGCCAGAGAGGTGCTGGCAGAAAATACTAGCTGTTTGATTCAAGAAACTAAAAACTTCAGAACAAGAGGGACAAAAACGTAACCAACCCTGAGGAGGAAGGTCTAAAAGCCCCTGGAGAGTCATAGCTGTGAGTCCATGTTCCCAAGTGGAGAACCTGAAATCTAATTGTCTACAAGGGCTGACAGTAGGAAAGCCATATACTCTTAAGAAAGAGAAAATAGAAACACCACTATAAGGTCCTCTGTTCTTTAATTTTTTGCTCTACCTTGGTCTCCAAACTAAGAAATGGCATCTTTCAGGTGGTAGATCTTTCTCTTTTTTTTGTCAATTATTTCTGGAAACACACTCAAAGACATACTCAGAAGTATGTTTTACCAATTGTCAATGTGTCAATTGAGATGACAGCTAAGCTTAACTGTCATTGTTGGACACATCTACAAAACAGCCAGAAAGTGAAAAATGGCCAGACAATAGGAGTTGAAGATCAGTTGCAAGGGTTCACAATGCATTTAGGTATGTCATGGGCATTTGATAAGAAATGAGTCATAGTGATGAAATCAACTATTCACAAGGCAAAGGGGACAATTAAGAAACAAGTGGTTGAATGAAAGAAGCTGAGGAATTCAAGTAGAACTGAACCTTAAGAAATCATTTTATTTAAGGGACAAGAAAAAAGTAGTCAATAAAGAAAATAGAAGGTGAGTGAAAGGAGTAGACAGTGGCTAGCCAGGAATCAGCAGTGACTGAAAAAGTACAGGGGCAAGGAGTCAAGAATGTAAGAACTACTGTCATGAGGCGAGAAGATTGCACTAGAGGTATGTTCTGTAGATTGGGGACATGTGTATTCAGGACATGGTTGAAACTACATTGCTGTTCTAAAAAGAAGACAAATTGTACAGATCAAAATGCATCATTTTCTGCTCGATAAAATCTTCCCAGCCATCAAATACTATTACCTTTAAAACTTAATAGGATGCTGCTTCACAGTTAGAGATATTCTTTTACCTCATACAAAGTATACAAGGATCATCTAGCAATTTAATAAACCACTATACTTTCCAGCTTAGGCATTATAAAATATACTTTAAAAAGTTATTTCAAACCATAGGAATTAAAAAAACTATTCTGTGTGGAATTCAGTTTTTAAGCAAATAAGTAAAATACTAGTCAGTTTAAAAATAGGGTATTTGGGGCAAAATAGAAAAGGGCATGCCTATTTTAAGTATTCAGTTGATGTAAATTGGTGTTAGTTTTCAGCCATCATTTCTTAAATAGGTAATCATCAATGGGGGAGCTTTTATTACAGATTAAACTAAGTCTAATCAAAATTAACTTCTATATGTTTCATTTTTGTCTGTGCTATCTAATTGCCAAATTGATAGACTTTGGTCCACAGAAGATTATCACAAATGTCAGGCCATGATTTTCAAAACACATTCATCCATTTTTTTAAAAATCTATCTTACATCAGTCATCTCAAAGGATCTCAGCTAATATCATTACAGAGAAATAGAACATGAAGTCTGTTCTGTGGTTAGTTTGTGAATATTTTGCACAAGCGAAAATATAAAATAAAAATTTAGAAAAAAATAGATGAATGAAGAAAAAACATCAAAATATGAAAATCTAGTAAAACAACTAAATCTCAACAGTCGACAGCACATATTTCAAAAAAATCTCCTTGAGCATAGAACACAGAACTATCCCGTTTACAACCTTTAATTTCAGTTGAATAGCCATGCCTTTGGGGCTATTTGATTACATTTCTTCTAAAAAAAAAGCAGAGCTTGTTATTATTTTGGGTTATCCATACTATATTTTTGGTTCGCCAAACTCAAGATATAGTGTATACTAGGTTTATTAAAACAGCAAAATAAATGTTAGTAATTCTCAGTAATGTTATTAATTACTTATCCAACAATATTCCTTCTTGTCTTCCATTTTTTCTCCTAGAACCATAGACTATCCAGGTATTTGTCCTAACTCTTGTACTAGGAAGACCCTACATTAGATTAATCTAATCTTAGATATGCCATTGTTCAGCAAAAGGTATAGGTCCCTGTCTGACGCCTAGCCAAAGTTGGCCTAATCAAATTAACAAAGAGGCTTATATTGGTTCTCCGTCATTCCTCCTACACATGAACAGGAAAGCATAGAGACCCTCTGTCACAAAGAGCCATTTTGTCTTAATAAGATAAATTTGTCTTAAGAAAGGCAGAAAATATACAGTGCCCTTATGTTTTGCTTTTTGGTTTGGGGCTGTTTTAGAGGTTTTTTTGTATTTTTAGTCTCATGATCAAATTGATTCATATATATTCATTTTGTGCATATATAAGCACAAAGCTTTCTCCATTTTGTCACAATTCTGACACCAGATGAATCTCTCCTGCCTGCCAGTTCCTGGATAGTCACTCAGAGGCTTATATTAATTATAAATGTTTGGCCAAAGGCTCAGGCTTATTGCTAGCTAGCTCTTACATTTAAATTAACCATTTTCTATTAATCTACATATCACTATATATTACTGGTTTTTTCACATCTAGCTTCTTGGGCAACTTGAAGCATCTGCCCCAGCTCAGATCTTCTTCATCTCTATCTTTAGTTTGAATGAATACCTAACATTAGTCTGCCTGGTTTTGGCCAAAGCAGCTTTATTTATTAACCAATGAGAGCAACACATATTCATAGCATACAGAAAGACCATCTCATGACACAATACTCCGGTGTTCCCCAATGCAGTCACTATAGTTAAATCTCATCTGTATTATCCTCTGCTAAGTCTCCTGTCCATATCTCTAAAACAATACCTGACACAAAAAACAGAAGAACTTTCCTAAAATCAAATCAATGTTTAATAACCAACAGTGTTTTTCATCAAACTTGGAAGAAAACCCAAGCTCCTGACATAAGTGTCACCCTGCCATACACCCTAATATTGCCCAACATCTCACTAAATTCAGATGGCATACAATCTCTTTTCTCTCCCTCAGAAGTACCCATTCATAGTCTAAGGTATTTGCTGTCTTCTGAAAGGCAAATCCCCTTAACTTTTACATGGTTTCTATCTTTAAATTCAGATCTTACTTTAAATGAAGCTTCTTCATATGGGCCTCCTTAAATCACCTAAGCTAAAGCAGATCCTCAGCCAGTTAACCTCACATCTGCATTTCCTCTATTCTTTGTTCATTTCAGTTGTCCAAATGAATGTGTCCTTCCTTCTGAAGTATCGTTGACTTCTCCTAATAAATATATTTCTCTGAACCTCTATCACACACACTCTAAAGACTTCAGAAACCCCACATGTTGTTTGCAAAGGGTTTATTGAACTACTAACAGGAGAACTAGGCCATTTTAAAAGGAAACTAATTTTGGAGAAAGTAGATTCATTATCCGACCTCACACTCAAAAATATTTATGTTCCCTAAGTTTTTCACAGTTTTCCCCAGAATCTTTATTCTCTGCTCAGTCCATCATTTAGAAATGGAAGAAGACTGAAGTTTGACTTCAGATAAAAAGGGCCTTGGAGTAATGGGATGTGCCCAAAAGTAAAAGGTTAATAGAGCTATTATTTGCCAGCACCCTAAGACAAGAAAAATATGCAGATCATTTCTGAGCAGAGGCTTTCTTAAACATAACTTATGTGCCCAAGTCCCTGCTGTGTAGAACAAACACAGATACATATTGTAACATGATTCTGTCAGAATCTCTTACTGACCAAGATAAACACTGACTATTGGACTAGGTTTGTTGAAATGAATAAAGGAAATTCACTTATTACATACCGTTTTAATGCAAATGCTGAATTTTAGAAATGTTGTCCAGTACATTATGTCTACTTGTCAGGTAAAGTGTTCTTCACAACATGATTGCCATACATATTTGGAATGTAGGATTCTTTATTCCAAGGATATTGAATGCTAAACATTTAAGCCAATTTTGACCCGTATTCTTATCTGTTTTGCAAAGTTTAAAGAGATGTGCACTCTCTGATGGCCTTATCTTCTCTTGGCACCCAACTAATGCATAAATATTTATAGTGTAGAAGCTCATTTACTTTGAATTTAAATATTTGCCCCCACCAAAAAAAAGTTTAGGTGGAAAATTTACATGCATTCTCTTATGTGCTTTGTAGCCATAACAAAGAAAGATCTTTTCTTCATGTATCATTTTTTTGACTCCTGAACATTGATCAGATGCTTATCCTTCCTCTATTTTTTTCTTCCATTTTTTCATCAATTTTGTGAGTATAATAATATAATGTCTTGATTTGGAATTTGTTTTGACAAACCAAACTTGGGATTTAAAATATGAACAAATGAGAGCTGTGTGGTCAGCTGATTGTGGCCATGATTGTGTATAAATGTATAAAAATTGCCAGTGGTTAGGAAGAGTGAATTTGATTCTAAGTGGTTTTTAGAGTAATCTATTTAAACTTATCAAGGATGATAGGGGATAAATACATTTACTTGTCTATATCCATTTCAATTAAAAACTCTCAGGAGACAGGAAGTAGTTCAGGCCAATGAAAAGAACATTGGAAATTTGAAAATCAGACAAATCAGAATATTAGCTCAGTAATTTTCACCATCCAGTGACTTCTGCCAGATTGCTTAGTCCCCTGGTTCCTGAATTAGAGATGCAAACCTCTGAGTCATGGTAAACTCAGTAAGAATTGGCTCTACTTATAACAATAATGAATTCCAGTGAATGTTTTTGAAGTAAGATTACATTGAATACCATATCTACACTTTAAAGCATGAGTTTCTATATAAGAAACTATTACAATTAGCAGGACTCTTTGCCTATTTTAGATTCTTCTAAGCTTTAGACTGCTTCTAATTTCTTAGCTACATTTCTGTTATCTTGCTCTTCAAGTAGAATTGTGATGTAGACTGAAATCTTTTAAGCATATAAAAAAGAAAGACTTTATATTCTATCTGAGTTTAGAAAGAAAGACTAAGTTAATTAATGTCAGCATTTGTGAAAAGTAGATGGAATTTGGAAAATAAAAGTATACAGTTCTGAGAAGATATAGCAGTGAAGATCTAAATTATGTTAGCTGGAAATTTTCCTAATAAAGAAAGAGTAAACTGTTTATACTTAAGAAATTAAGCAGACCAAATCCATGAAGTAGACTTTGTAGAAAAAAATTCAAAGGTTTTTTGCCACAGCCTAGAGAAAACATGGTCTGGGGCAATTCTAGGAAGTGCCAGAGACTAGTGTTGAAGTTTCCAGGAAGTTTAGAAGACAACCAGATCTAACTGTGGCCTTGCAAGGATAATAGCTTGAGCTATTATTTCCCATGAGCATTTCAAATCTCACTGAATTTCCTCTACAAGGCAAAATTTAACTCAGAACCACAGAAGAAAATGGATATAGGAAAATGTGGTCCTGTGCCTAAAAACAGCCAATGTATATTCTCACCTGTTAGCTCTCACTCAACATTCATTCTACACATAACTAACTTTGATTTTTTCCAATAAGGATAATGATAGCACCTTACTTCTACCTGGGCTAATAAAATTATTTCTTCACATCATTCAAGACAGTCTCATCATCTGCCACAAAGGAGACATAACAAAAATTCTATATGCCTGTATTAGTTTTTCACCATCTAGAAAATACCTCATGCAAGGACTGCAGTAACAGTGTCTAATTTATATACAGACTTGAGGACATTGACTTACTGACTAATAACTCTCAGTTAAACCACTTTTTTCTTCATGTATAAAATCCTAGAAATAACAAGTGAAAAACTTAAAATACATTTGTGATACCAAACAGATGTGCCACCTATAGATCATATGGATGAAGTTCTGCTTGCCTCAACACAGTATTGATCTTTAACATCAAAATAAAAGAATGTATAAGCAAAATGATATTAAATTTATATGATTATTGTAATTATTTTTGTAGCTAGAGAACTAATCAGAGAATACCTTGATCTTCTACAGATCATCAGGAAAATAGGCAGCTCAACTTAACTCGAGGCTGTCTCAAGGGATATAAAAATTTCTCAAAATTCAGAGTGGAAAACTTGATTTGTATACACAAGAAAAAGCATATGACTAAAGTTGATTTAATGGGCTTCTTCATAGGACAGAAGAGGAAGTGCAGCTTACCTCAAGTTGAGATGAACTAAAGACACTCATGTAAACAAATCTTAAAATAAAATGAAGCATTCCTGCCTGGGAATATGCTGTGTTGAAAGCCATTGTCTTTCTTTCAGACAGACCCTACTTTAGTTCCTCTTCCAACTTCCATTTTTCTACAAACAAATATTATGTAAGACAAGGGATCTTTCTTGAAAAAAATGGGTAAGTCTATGCCTTATATTACATTAGCAAATTTCAAGCAAACATATCATATCACTAACTTATCCCAAATCTATGATTGACAAAGGTTTATATTCTTGTTTTATAAGTTGATGTTAAGGGACATCTTGACTGTGGTGGAAATGTTTTCTGTATGCTGTAAATAAAGTAACTGTTTCAGCCTATGGCGAGCACCATAGCAATAGGCAAAAAATCAGAGTAGAGACAGGTAGAAAGATGGCAAAGTCAGTCAGTCTCCAGCCCCCAAAGAAGAACCATATAAAAAATCTAGGTTAGCCATGGGCCAGGCCATGTGGCAAATAGATTACTAAAAATAGGTTAAGTTAAAATGAAAGAGATAGCTAATAATGTGCTTAAGACATAGGTCAAACAATATAAAATTAATATAAGCATCTGATTCATTTATTTGAGAGATTAAAACCGCCTCAGGCAAGGCCCAAACTTTTGGCCCAAATGGGTCTAGAAATCTTTTACAACACTTGCCTATTCTATATTTATAGTTACTTCTTAGATTCACCAAGGCGATTTACATGAGTTCCTATCACACTATGTCTTATTAAACCTGAGTGTTGCCAATCTGATTCTAGATCCCTATTTTGTCATCCAGTACATTAAATAAAGTTCATATTAATGTCCTATTTCCCCTAGAAAGGTGTGAAGTAAGTCCCCACAGCTTCCAACTAAGTATTCTAACTGTATAGAAGTTTATTGAGATATATACATTGGGTCTGGTTAGTTTTAGTGTGTAATGCTTTTTAAGGACACCAACAATTTTTGAGTGTGTACATTCTCAAACACTTGTTGCACGTTAATGAAATATTCTTAGATTTGATCTATCTTTCAAAGTTTTACAAATTCTCGCAGATATATTAATTCTGATCACATTTGCTTATTTCGACATAAAGATTTTATATTTATAATTTAACAAGTAAGTGTAACTATTGTTCTTGAAGCTGTATTTACCAAACAAAGTTGGGAAATTTGAAAGTAAATAATTATAAGTAAATAACTCCTAGCAATCAGTTCTGCTTTCTCAAGTTACTCAAAGATGTCTCTAAATTAATCTGCTCAAAGAGTTTACCAAAAATTAATTATCAAGTTCTGCATTCTGTATATTTTTAAATTATGGATTGTGAATTTTATGTTTGTTTTATCTGTTATTTTCAATGCTATGCAGTGAACCTAGGGCCTTAAGCAAGAACAGACAAGTACTCTATCAGTGACCTATATCTACAGTACTATGTTTACTTTATTTTGAAGTAAATTAGGTTGCCACAACTGGCCACAAACTTACTCTATGTTATGATTTGATTAAGAAATATTTGAACAGTCAATGTCCAAATTGGTGGCACTGTTTTAGGACATTATGAAACTTTTAGTATATGGAGCCTTGCTAAAGGGTACATCACTGGGGTGGCAGGGAGGGGTAGTTTATAATGATACTACAATTCTCATTCTGCTTCCTATGTGGTGTAGATAAAGACATGATTTCTCAGCTTCTTTTTCCTGATACCACGTCTACCTGCTTTCATACCTCCTTCCCCATTATGAACCTTCTAGAATCATAAGCTCAAATAATTTTTTATTCTATAATGGTGTTGGTCATTGTATTACCAAAGCAATAGAAAGATAACTAATATACTATATAACCCAGGATGCCCTTGAACTTATAATTCTCTTGCCTCAGCTACACTGTAGCTGTGTTTACAAGACTCAACCACTAAGCCTAGCCCATGTTCACTTTAGTTAAAAATTTTGATACACTTTTGAAGGTGTTATTTTACTTATACTTTCATAGGACTTCTATTATTGTCTAAGATATTTTTAATGTGGAAAAATAGAAAAACTAATTATCTCAAGAAAATGTAGAAAACAAAGAATGGTTATTTCAGTAGAGGAGTATCTTCTAAATTTACGTATATGTGTGTGTGTGTGTGTGTGTGTGTGTGTGTGTGTGTGTGTGTAAAACATTGAAATAAGAAAACAAAAGTATGAGGTGGGTTGGATTTGAAGATGGTAACGACATTTTTAATTAAATAAAAATAGGTAATGAAACATCTCAAGCTGGACTCCAAGGGTAACATTTATCATAATCCACCAGTGGAGTTATTCATATCTTTATACATAATCTTGGCCTTTGGCAATGTAATCCTCTCACCTGAATGATCAGCAGCATTGCCTTGCTGTGTTGTTTTGCTTTGAAACATAAATTTTTAAATTACTCTATGTGGTTATACACATGTAAGAGCACATTAAGAAATACTGACATTTTCATTGGTTTGGCTTTAAATTGTTTTGGAAGAAACTAAAATACTGAAAAATGTATCATCCTATTAGTTTATATCTTACAAAATTTTCCTTAATAATACATTGAATTTTGTACATCATTTAGAAGTTTATTTTCTTAGGTAGTTGATATACATTGTAGTGAGTTCCTTTTTTTAAAAAAAAAAAAAAAAAAAACTTTATTTATTTATTTATTTATTTATTTGCCTTGGTGTTTGACTGGAACTGGAACTACAGACAGTTGTTAGCTGCCATGTGGGTGCTGGGAATCGAACCCGGGTCCTCTGGAAGAGCAGATGGTGCTCTTAACCGTTGAGCCATCTCTCCAGCCTCATGAGTTCCTTTTTAATATTCAAATGATTAATTTGCTCTACATGATGCATAAGGTAAAAATAAATGGGTTAAAATACTTTGAAAAACACTTTTGGTATTTATTAATAATTTTTTAAATTCTTTCTAAATTTTGTTATTGTCATTTAATAATTACAATTCTGTTCATTTCTTTTTAATTTTACCTATTTTGCTGACTAGGATCTTCATTGGTATGTTGAACAGTGAGAGATAAACTTGATCTTCACCTCAAAAGAAAAGCTCTTGGGACTGGAGAGGTGGCTCAGTAGTTAAGGGGACTGGTTGTTCTTCCAAAGGACCCAGCTTCAATTCCAGGCACCCACATGGTATCTCACAACTGTCTGTAACTCCAAGATCTGATACACTCACACAGATATACATGTAGGCAAAACAATAATGCACATAAAATAAAAAATAAATACATTTTTTAAAAAGAAAAATCTTACAATGTTTAACTTGAAGAAAATGTTTACTGTAATGCTTTTGGTAAATAACCTTATTTGAATTAAATTTCTTCTTTCAATTTATACTAATAATTTTCAATCATAAACTTTTCTAATTGTTTATCCAATAATCATTTATATTTATAGTGTTATGAATATAATATAGAGAATTATTTAAAATATAACTATGGTGACTTATCTCCAATAATATAAAATAATTTATATTCTTAAAATAAAAACGGTCATTATTTACTATTATATTATGTATTGTTAGCTTTGGTTAGGTACTATTTTGTTAGGACAGTGGTTCTCAACCTTCCTAATGCTGCAGCCCTTTTAATGCAGTTCTTCATGATGTGGTGACCCCCCAATCACAAAATTATTTTTATTGCTACATCATAACTGTAATTTTGCTACTCTTATGAATCCTAATGTGTAGTCTGAAGTTTCTTTGTCCTGCCCAACCAGTACCATAGCCATTTAGTCCCAAATAATCGTACAAAGGCTTATATTAATTATAAACTATTGGGCCTAAGGCTCAGGCTTATTACTTGCTAACTCTTGCTCTTAAACTAACACATGGTTTTATTTATATTTATCCACATGGCTTGGTACCTTTTTCTCAGTGCAGCATTCTTATCTTGCTTTCTCTGTGTCTGGCTCACATCTGTTCTGCTCATCCTCTTCCCATAATTCTCCTTCTCTGGTCACCTAGCATATACTTCCTGTCTGTTTAGTTTCTGGGCAATCAGCGTTTTTATTAAACCAATACTTTCAGTGACAAATATTTACAGTGTATAAGAGCATATTTCCACAGTAGTAATGTAAACATCTGTGTTTTCCTGATGGTCTTAGGCAATCCCTGTAAAAGAGTCATTTAGCCACAGAAGGGTTGTGACCATAGCTGAAGGACCACTTGTTTAGGAGTTTTAGACAATTATCATATACAAGTACTCTATACTTCTTTATTATTTGTTCAGATATAGAATCAATGTTTATAGAACATGGAACAGAAACATGGCTCAATGGTTAAGAGCTCTTGCAGTCTTCTTTGTTCATAATAATAATAATAATTTTAAAAAAGAAAAAAAAAGCTCTTGCAGGGGTCCCACTTTCTTCCCCAGCATCCACATGATCATTTACAATCATCTATAACTTAGTTTCAGGGCACCCAAAGCCCTCTTCTGATCTCTCTAGCCTTCCTGCATGCATATGGTGCCCATACATACTTGCAGACAAACATACATATAAGTTAAAATAAATTAATCTTTTAAAGATATGTACAACCTGATGAGGGAGTATAGAGGGCTATCTCCATGTTACTCTTCTTTGGCACAATTTGTGAATGATTTCCATTATGTCTTTTAAAAATATGTGAATGGCTGCTAAAAAAGAAAGAATTAGTTTCCTCCAGAGATGAGTATCCTGATGAATTATCCAATCCCAAGTGGTCAGCCCTAAAATATATACATATTAGCAATAAGAAAAAAATGATGCATGTTTATATTTGTGTGGGGGCTATATAACAATACTTAAGAAGAGATCATGAATGAGAGAGAGTTAGAGGGACATGAGAGGAGGAGAGGGGAGGGTAGAAATGACATAATATAGCACAGATAAATGGCATTTTCAAAAATGTTTAACCTTTTAAAATGTGACAGAAATATTAAGTAATTCATGAGGGATTGTAATTATCTTTGAATAATTGAATCAGTTATTTAATAATTCTAATAGAATAATAAGGCAGGTAAACATATTGTCTTCTTTTGGAGGTTAGACTTAGTGAGTTTTATGGAACATAACTATGTCATCTAAATTTTCAAGTTTGTTGACTTTGGGTGGTTCAAAGTGTTATCTTAACATCTCTGTGCTCACTACTCTGTACTTTCTTGCGTTTTCTTTATTTTTTACTGCTGTTTGCTTTTGTGGTGCTCAGGTTCTTCTCCAGACCTGTTTTCATAGAGGCTTAAAACTTTATGTTTTAAGATAATTACATTTGTTCTCTGATTAATTTTGTTATATTTTAGTTTTTGTTCTGCAACTGATTAATTAAAAGGCAATTTCACTATCTAACAAGCCAATTCTATACGTGTTGAGATGGGAATCCAGAATGAAACACTGGCACTTTTTATATAAAAATCACCATATTGTAAAAAACACACAAATAAAACGCTTCACAGCTGAGTTAAGGTAGTTGCTCAAACAGTTACCAGTCTCACACACTACAAATGTCAACGAACTTCCATATGGCTGTTCTGGAGCTGTGGAACTTCACTTATGGTTGGACACTTTTACTATCAACTGTATTTGTGTACACTTATCCATCACACACACAAAAAAAAAAAAGAAATTTAAAAATCACGAAGTTGAAACTAGAAAAACAATTACATTTATGTTCTTGTTCAGTAATTGTGTCCTTTCCTGCATCCCATAACTCCTCTTATCTACTATTACTGTTTCCTTATGTCCTTCCTACATGTCACACCATACCCATACTTAAAGCTAAAAACCTGGCACGCTCCTCCTTCTGCCCCTCCCACATTTTCCTTTCACCAGAACTCATCAAGGGTTAGGAGAAAATCAAGTAAAAAACATGCTCTGAGAAATTTTAGTGCTTAGAACAACTAACAGTTCCTTATATCTAGAGTTGGAGACAGGGTAGTAACAGAATACATAAAGAATGTGACTCAAAGGTAGAACTTTGTCAAGTGATTGCATACTTTAAGTGAACACAATGTTAGAGAGACATAATTTCCTATCAAAAAAAATCAATCAAGTGCAGCAATGAATGTATACCCTGCTGTGTGATAGTGGAAGCTCAGGGTTCTCAAACCTGATTTTTTTTTTTTTTGAGAGGTACCAAAAATCAGAGATTTGGAGAGGGAGAGGAATGTAAGTTTCCAATTTCAAAATGTTAGCTCAAAACTATTCTATGTGTTGTAGGAGCCAAATGAAGGACTGCTATGAACCAAATTCAGCCTGTAGTCCAAGTCTGGGGGTTCTGTGGCATAGCATGTGGACCACAAGGGACCTATGGTAACAGTACACTTTGCTTCTCAGAGATCCTTTGCCAGGAACCACAGGGAAGAACACGAGTTCAATACTTATCTTAATATAGCTTTGGTTCCTTGAGATGAACTACTTTGGTGCCCCACTCATCCACCCTGTGTTTGCCACAACAGACAGGAAGATAAGGTCAGCCTAACCCAACACTGGCAGCCACTAGTACGATCACTCACTTCAATGTAGGCTTCATCTAAAGGAACATTTTTAGGGAAGCAAATTGTATAAAATCAAACATACAATAATTATTCCTTGGGTTTGGCATTTGTTTCAAGATAGTGGGCATTCCTTTGGTTTCAATGGAAGAGCAATAGTCCATTATTGAGGCTTCCATTAAGATATGCAATTACTAAGTCTAGTCAAAGCATTCAAATGGATGCAAACATACAGACACATATATATACACATATATGAATGTATCTACATTATAATATAATATCACAGGAAACACTTTATCTCTGAGCAAAACCAAAACCAGTATATTGCAAAATAATATGCGCATACACTCAAAGTAGAACTTAGAAATTTTGAAATCCATGTTGTTCAGTCTTTTGGTTGGTTCTTTGATGCTTGACTCTTTTATTTGTGCATTAAAAAAACTTTTTTCCATATGGAAGCTTTATGCATATTCCAAAACCACACGGAATAGACATTTTGACTTACATGCAAAAGACTTACAATCTCTACAAAACTTTTATAATTTATTTTGGGGCTCAGAAGAAGCTGTAAATAAATATGCATAGATGCATTATATAAATTTTGTCATGTGTTTTTGAGTGTTTACTTTCTCTTACTCATCAGCAGTAAAACCACAACATAGGCCTATGGTTTAAAAGAGTTATGAGCAATGTGTTTCAGCAGATCCAATATTTCTCTCGTCTTTCTTTAACTTTTTCCAACTCAAAAAAGTGCATCACATACACAGTATGTATTCCAGTTTTGTCCCAGTACAACATGGACATTCTGGAATCTAGATGTCCTGGCTCTTTGCTCATACAACTTTGCCTTTTAAACTTTTAATTTGTATGTGCTAAAAACATACATGTGCTATAAATCTAGTCAGTTAAAGCTTTAGGGCTTTTCCTACTATATTCTACTAATTTTGTATTAACTCTAAATTTATAAATTCTTAGAAAATTCTATGTATCTCAATTTTTAGTAACAATTTCATGGTGAGGTTTTCAGAGAAGAAAAACCAAGTCACTTCAGATTACAACAAAATTTGCTAGCATTAAATCAGTCCTGGAGTGGATATGCCATGTTGAGCTGAGCCACCTTGGGACTTCTTGCCCTTTTGGGGAAGGGTAGGGGTTGGGGAGGAGGATGCTAAAGACTGACTGGGAGGGATTGGGAAGAGAGAAGGGAAAGGCAGCAAGGGGATACATGAATAAAAAAGACTTTATTTTATAAAAAAAATTCAAAATGAAAAAATATATAAAATTTTTGATAGCTTTAAAGGTAATTTCAGCTCTGAAGATTACTCAAAAATTTGAAATTAATATATAAGTAACACATGTATGTCTTATTCCATATTAAACATTTAAATTTAAGATAGGAAGTTATTGATTTAAATTGTATCTCCTCCACAAGATATTAATAATAATTTTTGAAGAGCTTTAATTTATAAAAAACATTTTAAGCTTGATTATTTAAATTTCTTCAAATATTTTATATTATATTTATGAATTTGGGTATATCACTGTCCTATTAAAAGCAAAATTTGAAATCTAGCAATTTATTTCGAGAATATAGTTATAAATGCAAGTGACCCTCAATGTTTAGACTTAAGATTTGTACACCAAGGCAAATAAATAAAGAAAGAAAGATAAAAAAAAAAAAAAAAGACTTTAGCATTGAAATAATCCAAGATGTACAGTGTAGAGAGCTGCCTGCTGCTGCGCCCTAGAGATGGTGCTGATTTCTGGCCTCCACCCACCCCCCGTGGGTGAGTGCTCTCTTTTGATAAACAACTCCTTATTTGGCTTGAGCCTGGGGCGTGGTTTGCTGTTGCGTATGTGGACCTATGAGCTGTGCTCACGTGGCTTATTGGGATTGGATGCCCTGAGAGTTTCTAGTCAGTGGGCGGGGTTTCCCTAGGGGGAGAAGAAGAAGACACAGAGAAGAACAAAGAGAGAACAATTGTAAAGGTCACGAATAAACTGCTAAAAGAAGATCCTGGGTGTTGCGCTTTCCTTGCTGGCAAGGGTGCGCGCGACAGTACAGGTATACAACAAGATCAAATTTAAAACTGGACTGAATCCTTCATGTGTCCACAGTCATACTAAGGTTGTATGCCAATTTGATTGCACTGTAGAACCTAGATATTTGGTCAAACATTTTTCTTCAGTATTTCTGGGATGTTGTTTTAGAATGAGATTAATACTTAAATTGTCAAGTTCTTCAATACAGACTGACCTCAATTAGACAATGGGCCTCATCCAACCAGCTGAAGGCCTTAAAAGAACAAAAAAAAAATCAGCTTCCTCAAAGTAAGACAGAAACTTTGAAGTCAACTGTCTTTGGCTTTCATATGAGTAGGTGGTTCTTCCTTCTGGAAAAGACCATCCATGCACAGAAACTAGAACATTGGTTTTCCTACATCACAAGCCAACTGTCAAGATTTTTTTTGTCCAGAATTATTTGAAATCTTTCTTGTTTATGGGGAGGCTGATTTTGTGTTCCTCTCAGATCCTTTACTGTTGGATAAATCTGACCACTGCATGATGACTCTGCTTTACCCAAAATAAATGTCAGTCTTATCCCAACAAAAGTATATACAGAAAGATCCCTCTGAAGACTAAGGAAGTAAATGAAACTTTCAAGTTCCAGAAAATTCCTGAACTATAGTAGGTTCCTAAGGTCTCTCTTCAAAGTTCTATGAGTAGTAAAAGTTCCTAGGGAGTGCTAAAGAAACAAATAAGACTGTAACATGTTTGCCTTAAAAAGCATAAAGACTTGGGTTCTATCCTCAGAACCCACAATTTAGAAGCCAGGTGTTATGGCACATATTGATGATCCCAGTACTAAGAAATCAGAGACAGAGAGATCATTGGGGCTGCTGGCCAGCAAGGACTCCAAATCAGTGGGAGACCCTGTTTCAATAGCTAGATAGGTAAATAAATGATTGATACATATATACATACATACATACATAGAAAAATAAATACATAAATTAATAAACAAGGTAGATGGCTGTGGTAACTCAATGAAAAATATTCTCTAAAAATATTTGAATACTTGGGTCCTCAATGGTGGCATTTGGGGGAGGTTGTTTAAAAGGAACATCAACTGTAGGTGAGTTTGAGAGCCTAAAGACTTGTATCAATTCCAGTTCACTCTCTATGCTTTAAAATTTGGTTTTAAGAGATTAGCTCTCAGCTCCCTGCTCCTGGTGCCATGTCTGCCACTTGTTGCCATGCCTCCCTGTCATGGCAGACTCATCCTCTGAAACAATAAGCCAAAATAACTCTTTCTTCCATAAGTCATATCTGATCATGTGTTTTATCACAGCAATGGAAAGTAATTAATACAATGGTCTTCCTAAGGAATGGCATGCAAAGCTATACTGTTATCCTCTGGTCTCCATGTACACATGTATACATATGCACATATGCATTTTAAAAGAAAGGGGCAGAAAGAAGAAAAAGAAAATTGTTAAGGTAAAAGAATTGGCCAACTGGCCAAACTGTCTGCGAGTTCTGCAGGTAACTTCAAGGATGATAGGCTTTATGAGTCATTCCTCATACTTGGGTTGGATCTTTAGGCATTCAACTATAAGTAACCCTCCAAGAATACTACATAGTTGTGAAGGCTAATTTTTTGTCCATTTGACACAGTTAGGACCATTTTAGAAGACAAAATATCAATTAAGAAAATGTCTCCTTAGATTGAACTGTAGGTAATCCTGTACAACATTTTCTTGATTAATGGTTAATAAAGGAGGTAATAGGCCACTGCCAGTAATGAGATCTCAGTTTGTTATAAGGGAACAAACTGAGAGAGCCAGAAGAAGCAAGGCAGTAAGCAGTTTTGAACAAATTCAGGGTCATGGGTTCATGCACCATGTTGGACAAGTACTAAGTTTCTTGGTCTCTCCTAGCTCTGCAGTCTAGATGAATCTGTCCCACTCAGCCAATCCTAGAGCCACTTGTAAAATAAGTGACTTTGGGGCTTAATGTTATAGTAACTGCTTGGTCAGTAGTTCAGGCTTATTATTAACTATCTTTCACACTTAAATTAACCCATAGTTTTTGCCTATGTTTAGCCACATAGTTTGGTACCTTTTTCTTAGTATAGCATTCTCATCTTGCTTCCTCTGTGTCTGGATAGCATCTGCTGTTCTGTCTTTTCGCTTCCCAGAATTTTTCTAGTCTAGTTGCCCTGCCTCTACTTCCTGCCTCAGTATTGGCCAATCAGCATTTTGTTAAACCAATATCAGTAACAAATCTTCACAGTGTACAAGAAACTTCTAACTATAAAGCAGCACTCCTCGATGGCTTCTTCTTGAACTCCTGCCTCCAAGCTCTTGCTCATCTTGAATTCCTGCCTTGGATTGGAATTGAGATGTGAAAGTGTAGGCCAAATAAACCCTTTCCTCCCGAGGATACCTTTGGTCATGGTAACCAAGTGAACTGAAGCCCAGGAGAACTCATAGACTCAGTGAGCTAAATGGGTAGAATTACTCCGTGCTTTACCATTAGTGCCCTTCTGGTGCAAACTTGTTCCACCAGAAAAATAAAAGGAAAGTCTACTAGTTTTATGTTGTTCCCTGGTGTCCCTGAATGTTTGAGTTTGTTCCCATTTATCTGTACTTTAAAAGAAAGCAGATTGCAAATTAATTTCTTCTTATGCTTCCTTCAATTTTTTAATATTTAGAAAAATATGTGACTTCAGTGGGAAACTTGTAGAGTGCATTTTCTATGTTCAATTGTTGTTACCCCTTCAGACTACATTTTAAAATTATTTTATAGCTGTATGCTCAAATAATTTTTATTGTGAAATTAATACCAGAACGAAATTGAGGTTGTTAGTTTGTGTCTTTGAATACTGACAAACAAAGGAAAAAGAATCCATTTCTGGGGATATCATCATCTTAGTATGGTAAATAGTTAGACCAAGTAACAATTGTCAGATAAAATTTTGTTTTACACAGTGTTGAATATAATCATAAAATAATTATTTCTGACAAAAATGGGATTCTGAAGTCTAAATGTTCATTCAAAGCAAAGGGCAGATTTTTCTATAGATTTATGATATATTTTCCTAGATTGGAACAGAAATGGGGGGCATTAATAGCCTATACCTTTGTGTAAGGTCTCAATACATTAAATTCTTTCTAATCATTCATGTAACAATAACTTTTATGCAGGAAAGACTGAGATATATAGTTTCTAGCTTCCATCCTGTCTCTTGGGTGTATAATGAAGAGAGTCAGGGCAGGAATCTAAGACAGGCACACAATGACAGGACTGTTGCTATTTCATACAGTATTATTACTTATGACCTAAAAATGCCTTCACAGTAAAGGAAGTACAGAAGGATCCTGCTTGATCATACCCAAATTCATGCTTACCTAGATGGCCTACACGGTCTGTGACTACCAGCCCAGGGAACAGGCTGCCCATTAAGGCCTAGGCTCTCCTACATCTATAAAAATCAGAACAATCCCTCACAGGCATGCCCATAAGCCATATGATCTAGGCAATTTCTCAACTGAGGCTTTATGATCAGATAATGATAGACTGTGTTACCAATTAAGGCTAACCAGGACAGTTTTTCAACATTAAGAATGGGTTGTTCACACACTTTAACTCAGAAATAAAGAATATTTCTGTTGTAGGGGAAGATAAGACAATTTCAGTTTCTAGCAGGAATATTTTTGTTGCTTCTTTACAGAAGTATAAAATGCATGTTTTTAAAAAATTCTAAAGGCAACATTTAAGGAAATCAAAAGCATGGGTTCCAAAGTCAACTCTATGAATGATAAACTTAATCATTTCTGCCTAGTCAGTTTCAATTTTTCATAAACTTAAGACAATGGTAGTTCAGAGTTCAAAGAACTGTTTGAGAAAATAAAACAAGGGCAGTAATTAACATAATATTTGGCATGTATTAACAGCTGTTAGATATTAGCTATTAATTGATAAGTAATTTGATCATGATCAGCTAACCTCATCAGCAAACTAATCCATTGTCAAGAGTGAAATAATATATTCAAAATATAGTATAAGAAATATACATAATTCTCAAAAATTAAAACACATATTTATGAGTAAGATTTCTGGGGTCAATGGTGGTATATATCCCAACAGTACTGAGTGTTTCTTATGAGTCCCGAGTTCTCGTGAAAGGAATGTTAATAAAAGGCAGAATCTGTCTGTGTAGGGTAAAGCAAACCTTTATTCCCATCATTTGGAAGGAAGAGAGACCCAGACTGGTGTAAAGAGTAAGAACCTGTTTCAAAAACAGAGGAGGAGGAAGAGAAGATAACAAAAGTGAGCCTGGGTCTGCATTCTATTCTGTTTTAAGTCGGAGTCTCCCATAGGACCTGGAGTTCATCAATCCTCTGGGCTATCTTCCAGTCTCAGGTATTATAGACATGTGCCACCATGTTCAGCATTTGTACATAAATGCTGAGAACCTGAACCCACATCAAAAATAAAGAACAAAAGGAAGAAACCCAATGTTGAGGATTGGGATCCACACATACATACATGAGCATGGAAACCCGAACATACATATATAGCACACATGCATGGAGAGAGAGAGAGAGACAGAGACAGAGAGACAGAGAGACAGAGAGAGACAGAGAGAGACAGAGACAGAGAGAGAGCGCCTGACTCTGACCTGGCTCGTCCTGGCTCACGCCTACTCTCACCAGTCACCATGGTCTCTACCAAGAGCATGCCAAATCTATTTAGACTTTTAGCCTCCAAAACTGTGAACTTTGGTTTTAGAAATTTACTGTTTATAAACTTCTTCACATTTTAAAGATAAACAATCTGGGTATTTTATTAAAACAAGAAAGAGACTTATGTGCCTTCTCACAGTAATTCTCATTTAATATACTTGGAAATAAGACCTAGTTCCCAATCTCATCAGGAATCACATCCTACACCAAGTCTTCAGAGTTCTGGGTCAGAGCCAGATATCCCTGAAACAGCTACTTTCTTTGTCCCAACGTGCCACACTCACCTTCACTGGCACCCCAACCCACTCCTACCCCCTCTCAAGAAGGCATAATCATGCAATGGCAACATCCCTGCTTGTAGACATGACAGAAGAGATAAATGGGATTCTGGGGGACTGAATCATTACTTCCTGGTTCGTCTCTCTTCCATGCCTCCACATTTCTCATTTCTGCTACTGTTTTTACTTCTTCCTGATAAATTTTCTTGTTATGTTAACAGTAGGTTTAGTTATGAGTGATGGTTTGTATTGTTAGCTTGACAGTTCAAGAATCAACAAACCAATAAAGACTGAGCACAGGCACATTAACTCTCTACTTCTTGACTATGGATATGCTATGGCCGGCCTTCTCATGTTCATGCAACCAGAATATCTTTGCTATGCTGGACTATACCCTAAACTATGAGCTGGAATAAACCTTTACTCCTTGAATTTGCTGAGGTCAGGGTATGCTATTACAGGTACAGAAAAAAGTAACAAACATACTATATGACCTACTTTAGCCAAGAAATACAGATGAAAATAAGAAAGAGACCACTCTAAACTTACACTATGCTCCCACTTGCTCTTTTGAATCTGTTGGAAACATTTTCCCCTGGTAGCTTCTGCTCATTAAGTGGGCACCTCAACCATCATGCACTGAGAGGCTAACATGGGCATCCCAGTCATTATACAGAGAGACTGAGGTGAACAACCCAATCAATCATTATACACTGAGAGGCTGAGGTCCAGGAAAGTAAGTGTACTCACACAAACAGATACTGACTAGATCAGTCAATCTCACTCTGAAATTCATGAGCTTGAGAGAAGTGTCTACTTCTATAGACATTGAGATGACTTGTTACTCACTGAAAGCTAATTTATTTATACAGGACCACTACTCACCATCTAAGAATTTCTACTTTTATGTCTCCTGTTCCAATATCATTTGGCTAAAAGCAGTGGGAACTCATGCTTCTTACAAAGTTTGAGAAACTTTAAGATTCTTTTGTAATTTAATGAACTGTTAAAAAATATGTATACCCTTGGTGGACCAGCTGTTAAAAGCACTCGTTTCTCTTGTAGAAGACCCAGATTCAGCTCCCAGCACCCAGAAGCCAGCTCACATCTATCTGTAACTCCAATTACAGGTCATCCTTAGGCTCCCACTGACCTCCTCGGTCCTGCATACATACAACCTACATACAAATATACAGATAAAGCACTCGTACACTAATATGCATTAAATTAGTGTTTTACCTTTACATCTGAAATCTTCCTATGCCATTTATTTAAATATACCTAGAGATTTACAAACAAATGTAGACAAGAGGAAGAAGAGAGAAAACATGAATATTTAGGTCACAACAGCATCATTTTTTTTTCAAAACAGAAACAGATTTTTGTACAGAATCCAGAAATTCTGGTGGAAACACTTTGCAGTCAAAGCCTGTTTTCCATTAACTTAAATACTGTGTTAACCTCAGCTGAAAATATGTTTTCTTAAACTGAATACAGAATTTATAGTTTTGCAAAATCATGTCTGCTTACATTCTAAATGCACAAAAAATCTGATGCCAATGGCTTTGTCCCATGTGACATTACAAATGCCTCTGAGTTTTATTTTGTGAAAGTAAAATAAAAACAACTTAGAGAAATGTGTATTTTTTCACTTAACTAAGCCCTGTAGCCAAATGGGCTATCTTTTAGAGTCCTGGAGAGCACTATCCTGCCTTGATGATGTGTACAGCCTTGAGGTTATATGAATATAATGACTCTCTATTTAAACCTTTATGAAGAACACACATGGGTATTGTCCCTCATCCCAAGACTCTTGGTAGCTAACCTTGCACAGCAGTGATCTTCCTAAGCTAGTGACTCTTTGACATGTCATAGATGATCTAGACTGTTAGAAGGAGACATGATAGGCTAAAGTTTAGGGCTATCTTTCCTCCTGGATGCTAAGCATCCTGTGTTGGGGGTTAGAGATGTGTTGGATACAGCAGTGAAGAGCCTTCGTGAAGGGCCTCTGCTTTAGAGTACTTAGTCTTGTCTGTGATTTGTGTTCTGCACCTGTACTTCATCCTGCCTGTTAAAGAGGTCAAATCAATGTGGAAACTGTTAGTTACATCTTGGGAAGCACATGGGAGCAGACAGCAGAGGGAATGAAATGGGTAGAAGGCACAAGGAAAGGGGAAAATCCAATGCCAGCACACATCAGCCATTTTAGGCAAACTTTCCTGATGAATACTGGAAAGGGAATAAACCCAACCTTAGGGGTAAATAAAAAGCAAACTTTTGTTCATTCACTATAAAATCTACCATTTAACAGATTAGCTTAAATTATTTCCCAGACTGAAGGACTGAAGGACAGCAGTCTGTGTAACCGGCAGTAGGAGTAAGGGGTGAATTACCTACTGCTTATCACGTGTTAAGAAGACTCACAGTGTTTAATGCAACTTTCCAAAATGCTGAGCTCAATATAGCAACACCAGAGACAGCACTCTTCCATAAATCTCATTTACACCCTTAGTCACTAGGATGTGTGGCTTCTTTAATTAGATTTGACTGTTGCTTCCACCATCACAAACATAATCATCTGAACCAGTAATTGTCTGGATCATTTCCACTCTTTGGCAATGTTTGTTTCAATGTCATACATAAATTCTGCCACAGAGCTAATATTCATGATTTAATTTACAAAGCCTTTAAGCCAATATATGGTCTTTCCTATTATTCCACTGGAAAACAGAAAATTGCAAAGTATGTAATTTATTCTACAGTAAAGCAGAACCACTCTAGGCCCATGGGTCATAGGACCAGTCATTCTCACTTTGGAAGTACACACTTTTTTGAACAGCTGAGCACATATGGTATAAATAAACCCTTATGCAAAGTAAATACCCCAGGATGAAGCATAAGCTCAAATTGTGGCCATCATATTTCTCCAGTTCTTTCATTCTTAAAAAAAAAAAAATAAGTCACATGAAACTTTCTGAGGGCTAAGTCCTGCCCTTGCCTCTCCATGCCTTTTTTCTACTCTCTGTTTCACTCAGATAAACAATTGTCAATGTGTCACTCTATAAAGACTGTTGTATGTCATCATGGTACCACATTTCCATTAGGAATTTACAAAAATAGAGAAGATGGTAGTTGCCATCATATTTCTTACCAATTCTTTATTGCATGGAGAAATGTGCCTTCTGTAATCAAGAAGGCTATTAAAATGAATCCTCAAGAAGAAAACAGATGATCATCCACTGCCCGGTCAGAAGTGTGCAATATTTTTACTGTGGTGGATTAAAGGAAAATGGCCCTCTTAGGCTCATATTGAATGCTTGATCTCATTATTAGACTGTTTGAGAAGAATTCAGAGATTGGCTTTATTGAAGTAGGTGTGGCTTTGTTGGAGATTTGTGACTGGGGTGGGTTTAGAAGTTTCAAAAACTCAACCTTTCCCAGTGTCTCTCTTTCTGCCTGTTGCCTACAGACCAGAATATAGCCCTCAACTATTTATGCAGCACCATGTTTGCCTGCTGCCTATCATCACGTTCTCTGCATGATAATGAAGAACTAACTTTCTGAAGCTGTAAGCAAGAGCCCAATTAAATTATTTTTTTGTATAAGTTGACCTGGTCATGGTATCTTGTCAAAGTAAAAGAACAGTAAGTCATACACTTAAAGGTATATGTAAGTTTGGGATGCGAGCTTAATTCTCTAATAAAAAAAAAAAGAGCTGAGTCCTTTTAGATGGGATCTTCTGCTGATTCTTTATGCAATGCTCAGTCTTTCTCATCTAGTAAAATAAAAGTCTAACATTTAAAAGAAATCCTGCATTAGTTGGTTTCTCAAAACACTGGGATGTCTCAAATATCCTTCAGGTCCACCCTCCTTGTCTTCCACTCTTTCTTCCCATTTCTCTCCATTTGCTTTAATTAAATAAGTCAGAAGTACAAAGCTTCACTCACAGTTGTCAACCAAGTCTCTACCTGTCTTAATTTCCCAGTTCCCATATTCACTAAGCAAACAAAAATCTCTGCTCTGTAATTATTTTGGAATGGCTTTTCTATTCCTCTTTGTACATGATAAAACGTACAAAATAAAGGAAGGAAAGAAAAACGACAAGGAGGAGGCAATTAGAGTAAAGACAAGACACGCACTCTAGAAAAATATGTGCTTAGTGTTTAACTCATTACTTAAGATAGCTTAAAGAGATCCTTTACAACTATTTCCTCAATCAGAACTATTCCAGAATTATTTCTGTTTCCATATTGGAAGGTATATTAGTTAGTGTTCTATTGCTGTGTAGAGACACTATGACCATTACAACTCTTATGAAAGAAAGCATTTAACTAGGGATTGATTACCGTTTAAGTAGTCTAGTCTATTATCCTCATGACAGAAGCATGGCAGCTTAGAATTCTATATATGGATTCTACATCCTCTAGCAGCAAGTAGAAAAGAGAGCCACCATTGAAGACTCATAGATCTCCTTTGGTAACACACTTCCTCAAACAAAAACACACCTATTCCAACAAGGTCATACCTCCTGGTCCATCCCAAGTAGTGACATTCATGATGACTAAACATTCAAACATATGAGTCTATGGGAATCATTCTTATTTAAATTACCATATTCTGTTTCTGACACCCATAGATGTATACCAGATTATAATGCAAAAATACATTCTGTCCAGCTTCAAAAGTCCACATAATCTATCACACTCTCAACACTGTTTAAAATTCCAAAGTTCAAAGTCTCTTCTGAGACTCAAGCCAATCTCTTAACTGTAAACCTCTGCAAAATCAAAATCAAAAACAGATCACATGCTTCCAACATACAGTAGCATAGAACATACTTTACCATTCCAAAAGAGAGAAAGGGGGAATAGTGAAAAAATACTGAGTGAAAGCAAGACCAAAACCAAGCATTGTAAACTCCCAACTCTGCATCTCCATGTCTGATGTCACAGCTTTCTTCAGATCTCCAACTGTTTGGTACCTTTGTTAACTGCAACACACTTTTCTCTCTTGAGCTGGTATCACATCTACTCTGAAGCTCTCCTTGGCAGGTATTTCCTAACTAACATCTTGGAGTCTCCAATAAAATCCAGGCTTTAATTCATAGCTTTACACAATGGCCTCTCTGGGGTCCATACAGGAACACACATCTGCTACATTCCTGGCCTGGGTAGTTTTCCTTAACAATGGAAGAAGATGCCACAACCCCTTTTATGTATCCTTGATTCTAAAGCCAAAACTATGAGACTGAAGCTGCCAAGCTTTTCTGCTTGCTGGGGCTGGAATTTGACCCCTCTGTTAAACACAACTGCATCAGCTTTCTGTTGTCCATGGTTTCCTTCACTGCTTGGGCTTTTGTTTAATTCCTTTTTATAAATTGGAAGTTTAGCTTGGTGAAATCTTGTCCTGAGATTACCATTCCCTTTATACCATTTAGCTTTAGTATCAGACTTTTTTGAAAAAAATGTTTTATCTTGTTAAGTACTGGACTTAGCTTCATTACAATTCTTGGAACTCCTTTCCTCCTCAAACTATATGCTTTGTATTTTTCCTTTCTCAGATTGTTTTTTTTTTTTTGCATTTTAGATCTGCATAAAAGTCATTACTAATAACCACATGACACAGTCAATACTAGTTTGTATTGAAATTTCCTCTGACATTGTTATTAATTTGCAACTTTTCAATTTAGCTTAGGGCAGATATTTTGGACAAAGGCAGAAAGCAGTCATATTCTTTGGAAAAATATCACAATAGTCTCTGGGCCAACTTACTTAATGTCTTCTCCTCTAAAACTGCTGACTTTGGCTGTCATAATCTACATTGCTCTCAGAATCACTGTGTTCCATACTTCTACTAGTATTATCCACATAAGCACCACGTATATCATTCCATTAACCCCCATGTAAATCATTAACGGCTTTCTTGATCCAAATCCCAAAATCCACATGCCACCAACAAACAGGATGATCAGACCTATCACAGCAATACCCTGCTCCCTGTTGCCAACTTCTGTCTTAGTCAGTATTCTATTCTTGTAAAGAGATACCATGACCATGGCAATCATTATAAAGAAATGCACTTAACCGGGGATTTCTTACCATTTCAGAGGTTTAGTCCATTATCCTCATGGCAGGAAGCATTACAGTTTGCAGGTAGACATAGTAGCTGAGAAATCTACATCTAGATCTTTTGGAAAGAGAAAAGAGCCACTGGGTGTGGCTTAGACTTTTTGAAACCTCAAAGCCTACACTCAGTGACATACTTCCTCCAACAATAACACACCTACTCTAAAACTCCCAATTCCTCCCATGTAGTTCTGCTCCCTGGTGACAAAGCAGTCAAACATATGAGCCTGTAAGGGTCATTCTTATTCAAACCACCAGAGAAGGGGATTGAGATCCACTTTGTCACTATACAATTATAGAGCCACACATAACACTATTTTTCCTTGTTTCAACTGATTTTCAATTCAGGGCATTGATTCTCTAGTGTCTAATAAGTTAATCTTTAATGCTCTGATGAATTTAAGGATTTCCAATCTGTGTTAGACATTTTTCTCAGTACAGTGATAAAATACCTGACGAGAAGTAACTTGATGGAGAACTTATTTACTTTGACTTACAAGTCAGGGGAACACAATTCATCACGGTGAGGCTGGCAGCTGAAGGCAGCTGCTTATATTGCACCTACAGGAAACAGAGAACAAATTTATGCTGGTGCTCAGCTTGCTCTCTCCTTTTTTCTGTAGTCCAGGACCCCCAGCCAATGAAACAGTACTATCTATATTGATGGTGGGTCTTCCCCTTCAATTAAGCTGATCTAGAAGCTCCCACTCAGATATGCCCAGACATTTGTTTCTATGACAATACAATCTGGTCAAGCTGACAATTAAAGAATAGCCATCATACACTACTATAAAAGTCTTCATTGAATCTGAAGTTGTGGCATTGACTTGGGCTCATAAGTGGCCTCCTTAGGATGGGTCCTGGAGTCTCTTTCTAAGACCATAATGGTTTCTGAGGTTTCCTTGAATCCCACTCTGACAAGGAGCTCCAAGCTGAGTTTATATAGATCTATGCTGCCTCGACCTTAAAATCAGGCATTTACCTAAATACCTCCTGGGTTTTTTAGTGAAAAATAATATTTCAATTACACAATATGCATATAACCATGATTGGTGATAGTTTAAAAACTAGAACAGGCTTGCTTTAGCAATAAAGGAAAGTGACAGCACTGTGACTCAGCTGAAGACATTGTAAACAGTATGATAATTGCACCTACCAGGTAAAACTAATGCATTCTACTCTCCGGACACCACTTATGAATATCAAATGAAATAACATCAGAGATAACTAAAATTTTTGATGACTTTTTAAATTTTCAGAATTTCAGAAAATGTGCATTTTCAGTAAGGAAGTTTTAAAAATGACCAAGAAAGTGCATCTTTTTATATTTCCAGTTTTATAATAAAAAATACATGAAATCTTAAAATCTTACTCATAATGTAATTTAAGAACAAATTCCCTCCCTCTCCTCTCAAATGCTCTCCTCTCAATCTTCTCAAACAATTTATTTCAATTCCACATATGCAATTCCTTACGCATTGTATGGAAGCTTAAGAAATTACAGCCATTACTTGTAACCAACTTTAGAGTGAAGCGTTGCCACCCATTTTATTCCTATCACCACTGGTCTCTAAGATGTCTTTCATCTTTGAGTATTGTGAGATTCCATATCTATTATAAGTGTGTTTCAGGAAATATCTGAGTGCTCATTCCTCCAATACCTAGTAAATACAAGGGAATGATATGAAAAGGGAGGAAATAAAAGTAAAGCCAAATAATTTCCTTCAAAAATATAATTTCAATGTACAGAAATGTAATTCTGACCAAGAAAGTAGGTGTACAGTTATAATCCCAGAACTTCTGGGATCAAACAGGGAAGGGTGAGAATTCTAGGCTAGTCTTGGCTTCAGCTACTGAAGAAACAACTCAGAGACGATGGAGTGGGGTAGACAGAGGAAGGGAGGGACAGAGTGAGGGGAGGGGTGAGGGAGTAAAACAGCATCAACATTAAATAAAATATAAAGGTTTAGTCAGTGATTGAAAACCATATAATAGAAATCTTTGTATACTCTTCAATAGGACAAGTAAATGAAAGATATAAGATATAGGACAGAATTCTTATAACTAAAATATACATATTACAAAAATGAGAGACATCTTAAAAAGGGATCAAATCAAATGTTAATAGTATTAGTGCGTATTTAGTATTTACATCATAGTATTTTAATAAATTTTTGATGCTCATAAGTTTTTACTTTCATGAAATCATCAGCTATTCTACATGGAAACTGGTACATAAATGTTGCAGCTGTAATAATCATTATAATCCAAAAGTATAAACACTTAAACACAAAATGGCTAATAATGGCTAAACACAACTCGGTATATTTCAAAAAGAAATAGGGAATCATTTTATAATAAAATAAAGAACTGATATGATATACACCAAAGCATGATAAATTTTGAAAGCATTATGCTAAGTGAGAGGTGTTAGTATTTCGCGCATGAAAGAGCTTGCCATCACGCTGCCAAGGGAGCAATATTACGTTTATTAAAGAAGGGGAGGGGAGAGAGGAGAGAAGAAAAAGACTAGGATTGGGGGCAGAGAGAAAAAGAAAAGAGAGAGTCTACCCTGTGGTTGGAGATTTTAAACGGTAGGTACGCCTATACCAGGGGCTTTGGAGCCCCTGCAAGCGGAGGCGTGGCCGCAGCAACGCAACAACTTAACAAGAGGGAAACCACTAAAGACTCCTCACTAAATACATTCATCTGTAGGATGAGTTCAGAGTTGGCAAATCCATAGAGACGGGGTATAGAATAGTCTTTTTCCAGGGACTCAGGGAAGGGAAGAAGGGGTGTGGCTACTAATTAGTACTGGTTTTCTCTGTGGGTTGATGAGAATGTCCTGGAATTAGATAGTGGTGATGGATATGTAACTTCATAAAATTACTAAAAATCATTGACACATATATTTTGAAGGAGAAGATTCTGTGGTGGTGAATTGCATGTCTAGTAAAAGTAAATATGTATATATGTATGCATAATATGAACCCTGATAGTTTGTTCAAGTATTTAGTTTTTGCACTACAAAAATGAACAGTTCAGAGTAGATAGGAACACCTTGATTAAAAAAGTGGCATTTGCAAAGGTCCTCAGGCACAGAAGCATGTTACTTTCTGCCCAAGTTTTATCAAGGAAGGCAAGTTATTAAAGCTAGTGCTGTCACAGCAATAAGGATTCAGCTGCCATCACATACATCATATTTAACCAAATAAGAATTTGCCTTTAAGACAGATGAATGTGAATTTAAAATTTTCTGCCAAATACTGGTATTGATAGGCCTTCAAAAAATACAGAAATTTACATCTATTTCTTAACTGAAATCTCTTCTTCAACATGTTCCCTCTGCAGCAGCAATGTTGAAAGGATACCAACAGGGCAAGCCACAGCCTGTCGAGGGTAAGAACATTTATCTTTCAGGAATCACATCATTTCGCATTCTCAGGACGTGCAGAAAAACACATCTTCTTTCTTGTGTTAAACATAGAGAACCCTCATCAGCCCAGCTGGTTTACATAACATCCTTCAGTCCAAGCATGGCTGTAACATGTCTCCAATCTCACCCATCGAAGATTATATACATCAATCATCTTTTATACGCTGTCAGAAAATATGAAGGTCTTGTTTGTTATTTCTCAACATTTGGCTTAACTAATATTCACCACAGATTTTACACTTGTGTGTTTGCAAAAATCCAAAATGGTTTTTGTTTTTGGAAATATTTTCAGAAAATGTACCAAATTAAAGATTTATTTATTAACCTAGGAATAATGTTTGGCATAAATGAAGGATGAGTAGTTATCAGATATTATGCACTTAACCATATGATCGGATTACTGTTCAAAGGTAAGGTACTTTTGTAATCACTAATCTGGTCAGCATTTTGGGGACATTTGCATTTCTCAAGAGCATTGAACATTTATACCAAATACATTATATACTTTATTTTCTCTACTTTTCAGTAGCTAAAATACATCCTCTCCCTGAATCATTAAATTTTTCAGGAAGGCTTGTTGATCTCTATGATACCACCTTGTTTATATAAAACATAAATCACCTTCAAATATTCTATATAGTATGAGGGGAAAAAATAATGAAGGATGGAACAGGACATCTCTCATAACAACACTATGAGGCCATCAATACATCATGATCTTCCCATTAAAATGGTCTACAATTCCCCTTGATCACTTCTGGTTAGCCTTAAATCTTTAGGGTGGCACTCAGAAGCTATCATCTGGCTTCTGCTGGCATCTTCTCCCCTCTTCCACTTTGTTTAACACATTCTGAAATGCGGCAATATTTTAATCTTTCAAATGTTCAATCCTATCCCCATCCCTTCCATTCTCCCTCAGCATATTCACATTTTTATCTATTTCTTCCCAGGTCTCCAAGTAATTTCTTCTCTGTTGCTTTTTTTAAGACAAGGTCTTGAGCCTTGAAAGATGGCTCAATGATTAAGAGCACTTGTTGTTACTGCAAAGGACCTGGGTTCAATTCCCAGCACCCACATGACAGTTTGCAACCATCCATAACTCAATTTCAGTTGGGAACCAATGCCTTCTTCTGACCTTTATGGGCACCAAGCACACACATGTTACACAGCCATACATAAAATAAAGCACACAAACTGAAAAAAAATAATATAAAACAGAGTCTCATTATGTAGATTAGGCTAGCTTGTCCTTCTCCTGCCTCAGCCTTCAGTGTGTAGTTTAATTTCTATATCTCACAACTTCAAAATTATAAAACATTGTTCTATATCTCTTTTCAAACAGGATCATTAGGCCTGAAGCCAACAATGTAATGATTTTTTTTTTTACTTTTGTGCCAAGACATTGCCCAATGAATAGTTTGTGCATAATAGTTTTAATAAATAAATGAGCCAGTAAATACACATATATAAGCTTGTCTTAGTCAACTCTGGCTATTATGACAAAGAACCACAGATACACCTATAAAGAAGAGAAATTACTGTTTATAGCTACAAAGACTGAAAGTTCAAGATCAGAGCAGATTCAGTGTCTGGTGAAGACCTGCTCTCTGGTTTGGTAAACAGTTTTCTCGCTGTATCCTTCTGTGGTTGAAACAGGCAAAACATGCCTTCAGAGTTCTTTGCAAAGAAAACACTGATGTATTCCTGAGTATCTGACCTTCTCACAGAACCTCATCTCTTAGCACTATTGCAGTTGTAATAAGGATTAGGTATCAGTGTGGGAATCAGGGAGAGATACAAGCCTGCCAAACACAAAACAGGACACAGTGCCATCGAGAGCCTGAGCTCTTAAGGAAAATACCTCTGAATCACTAATGAACTACTTACTTACTGTAGGCTGATTTTGAGACTTATTATGCATGTTTCAACCTAAAGTGAATGAGAGTGGTGGTGTTTCTGTAAAACAGTCTCTCTGTGTAGCACTACCTGTCCTGGAACTCTCTATGTAAACCAGGTTAGCCTCAAACCCACAGATATCCACCTACCTCTGCTTCTTCTCTCTATAATCATCTATTTTTTGGTTTTTGCTTTCTTAACTTCTGTTTAATTTAATTTTCTCATTTACAAATTATAAATAATTCTCTTATAGCTTTAAAAAGAATAAACTAAAAAATCATTTAAGATACTACTGAGCACGTTGTGTGTGCATTAGGGGATGCTGACACTGCAGCTGTAATTAGTAGAATTAGAGCAATATGTCAGGAATATAGACTCAGGTCTATGTTTTTCAAGGAGCTATTTTCTTTCATTTAAAAAAGGTTTGAAAATAAAAGCAATAAAGACTAACTATAAAATAGTAAAATTAATTCAATAAGTCATAAGAAGCTGTATATAAGACCCAAAATGCACTATCATGAAAGAGAAAGTGGAATTTTTTTGAAAGATGGTAATAACTGACTGCCTCCACTTCATCTTCCAGCAGCTCTTAAGACAGCTTCACAAATAAGATGCCAGAGAAGTTTACTTTAAGCCAAGCACTGAATCATGCTTTCTTGGTTTTGATTTTGTTTTTTGTTTTTTGTTTTTTTCTTATTGAAACAGGTTTTCAACTATATTTTCCATTTTGGGCTCCAACTCATGATCCTCCTGCCTCAGCTCTGTAGAATTATAGATGTGTACAGCTGTTCTCTGCCAAACAAATCACTGAATCATGAACACTTATGTGGTGATATGTTACATATTTAATAAAACCTGAAATATCAAGAGATCAACACACAGTCAAAAAAAAAAAAAACAAGGCAGACAGCTCAGGAATTTTTTGATCTTTGAGTACAAGGCCAAATGCTGGGCTTCAGTGGCTCACACCTTTAATCCCAGCACAAGGAAAGGGGATTAGTTGTGCCCTATGCCCTTAATCCCCTAACCTCAGAGAAAGAGAACTTTCTACATTTCTGTAAGTTCAAGGCTGACTACCAAATAGAGTAGCTCCCACATTTAATTCTAACCTGCATGGGATACAGCTAGCGAGAAGAGAATTTAAGGCAGTGTAGAAAACCAGCAGAGGCAGAAGCAACCAGGAGCAAGGCTGAGGAAGTTGGAAGATAGCTGGGTGAGATTTCACTGTGGTATTTCCTCTCTCTGATATTTCAGCCTTTCCCTGATATCTGGCTGTGAGTCTCTTTCAGTACAATCCAAATTCGTGTAACACACTTAAACCAACACCCAATCCACTTGGATGGAGAATAGGAACCCACAGCTAATTTACCAGAAGTTATGTTACTCCAAGATTTTTCTACATAGTTTTTAATGAGATCAATCAAAATATTAGTATCTGCGTGAATTTTCCATCTCCAAAATGCTCACCACTCATTGGTACAAACATACTTTAATTTATATTGTTATTATGAAAGTCATCTTTTAGGAAGAGACCTTCAGTATTATTCCTTGAACCAAAGGGAAAAAAAATCTAAATTTTAGCTAATAGTTAAAATCAACCTTTAATGAAATTGTGTATGTCTGCTTCAGTACAATTTTGCTACCATAACAGAATTCTTTAAATTGAGTCATAGGAATTATTTCTCATGGTTTTAAACACTGAGGATCTCAGGTTTCTCTTATCCATTGTCTGGAGAAGGCTTGATTCTTGGTTCACAGAGCCTTATGGTTGTATTCTCCTCATGTGGGTAGAAAAGCAAAATGTCTGGATAGCTCTGCCAATCCTATTTGAGTTGTAGAACACATTCTGTTCATGAGATCAGAGCACTCACAACTATGACATCCTGTACTAGCAGGTTTTGTGTGTCAGCCTGACAACAAGCTAGTCATTAGAGAGGATGGAGCCTCAGTTGAGGAAATGTCTCCATGAGATCCAGCTATAAGGCAATTTTTTAAAAATTAGTGATTAAAGGGGGAGGGCCCAGCCCATGGTGGGTGATGTCATTCTGGGCTGGTAGTTCTGGGTTCTATAAGAAAGACTGCTGAGCAAGTCATGTGAAGCAAGCAAGTAAGCAGCATCCCTCTATGGGCTCTGCACCAGCTCCTGTCCCCAGGTTCCTGCCCTGTCTGAGTTCCTGTCATGACTTCCTTCAATGATGAACAGTGACATTGAAGTGTAAGCCAAACAAGCCCTTTCCTCCACAAATTTCTTTTGGTCATAGTGCTTTGTTGCAGCAACGGAAACCCTAAGACATTCTTCAAAGCATGACTTAAAATATGATCACATTGAGTTTTAGACTCTGACTTCTAAACTTGGAAAAACATGCATTTCCAAACTATAGCAGTGACCAATCTAGTTCTAGCCATGTCTGAATTTCAATATCAAAGAACTTAGGATATTCAAATAGTATGCACAGGCCTATGAGTAATGTCGGAACTTTTTTAAAGTCAGAGATCTTCAACCTTCAGAGATAAAAATTCTTACAGGTGGTCTAAGGAAAACCATATTCATTGCTTTACAATAATGTATATCTGACTGGCTGGCTGGCTAGCTGACATCTGACTGTCTGTCTGTACGAGGACATACAAGAATCCTAGAGTATATTAAATTACTTCTTTCCAAGTTTTTGTTGCCTTCCATATCTCCTTTACTAACATATTAGGGATAACACTCATAATGTCAACATGAGGCTTGGCCATGTGACTTATATAGCCAATTACATACCATTCAAAGTGGCAGGAGAAGCTGCTGAACCAAATCCAGGAGATTTTGTGTACAGTTCTGGTATTACTTAATGTTCTGTGTCAACTAGAATAAAGAAAACATGGAAGGGAGCTATTACCTAGACATACCCAATGTATAACATAGTAATAAGTACTATTCTGCTACTAACATCACCAGTAATTTTTAGGATGAAATGACACTGTATAATAACTTAACTCAAACTAAGTGATCAAGACAATATTTAACAGTACCTAACCAGCAAAGCCCCTGTTTGCAACAGGTCGTGATTAATGCAGATACCCACCACTGATCAAAGTACAGAGAATAAGACTGCAAAATAATTATCCCTAAAGATGAGAATATATCCTCCTCTGTATGTTTGAGGATCACTGCAAAAGAAAGAGTATAAAGGGGCCGCCGGGACCGGTGCCCTCTGCAGCGTCCCAGCACACTCTGGAGCAGGGGGCAGCTGAACTCTGCACCTGGCCACACCCACAGCTCCTGCTGCTGCTGAGGGTATCTGCAAGGATCCCTATTGCGACCCCGAACTGAGTGAACTGAGCAAATCAACTGCAGGGGTCTCTGAGGGGCGAATTCGAACCCTGACCAGAGAGGTGACAGGAGACACACAAACCAAAGTGCCACAACTGACCAGGACCCGTCTAATCGTGAACCACTGAACCCATGGGCAAACGTCAGTGCAAGAAATTACATAATAATACAA
>PVIH01013355.1:0-51112 GCA_004025045.1 Sigmodon hispidus
AAAAAGCTGAGTTCCCCGAGGGAAGAGTCCAAACATTCTCAATTGTAATCTTTGGTTCTAGATTCAAGATCTTCTGGAAACACCTCAAATTGTCTTTGTGGAAATGTTCAGAGACACTGAAACAGGTAATTACATCAAGGAATACAGGGAAACAGACATACTTGCTGTTTAATTAATGATACTGTGCCTCGTCTTGCTGATAGCACACATCTTTAATCCCAGCTCTTAGAAGGCAAAGACAGGCAGATCTCTGAGTTTGAGGTCAGCTGGTCTACAGAGCAAGTTCTGGGACAGCCAAAACTATTACAGAGAAACCCATCCTTCTCCCTAAAAGTGATACTGCACCAAAGTCTCAAAAGATGGTGAGTGGCATGAAGGAAGCAGGATGTCTAGACACACACGTGATACACGAGAAGCTGCATGGATACTGCTCTCTAGTGGGAGGACCTTAACAGATAGCCGTGTCTAGATGATTAGAGCTTATCCGGAGACTACAACATATGAGATGAAGCTGAAAACTTTATAGCAAATAAAGATTCAGTGTTCTAGGAAAATGAATAAAACTAGTGATTAGCATATTAAATGAAGCCCAGACTGGCATCAAACTCAAGGTGATTCTCCTAATATGTGTGCTAGAATGACAGGTGTGAGACATCATATCTGAGTATCACTCTGGCCTAACAGGCTTCCCAGGTGGTTGAGATACTGACTAAAGTTTTAAGGACCACTGATGTAATTGATTGTGTTGGGTTCATTCTTCCTGTTGGAGTCTATGTTCTGCATCATCAAGGTCTTAGCTGTCTCTCTTTCTCCCACCCATTATCTAGTACCCAGCATCATGCCTATCACAGAGGGGAAGGACACTGAGTATCTGAAGGCCCCCACCAGTAGGTTCTCTGACATCCAGACCAGTGACTCCACCCAGGTCATTAAAATCACACCACCATCCTGGTGTCATGCCCAGGTCCCTACCCACAACCTCCTCTGACCTCAGCCCCACAAAGAGGTGACCCCCAAGAAATTATCCTAGTCTCCTCAGGGAGCAGTCACTTTGCTTCAGTCCTTTGCACAAGGCTGTGACTCCAATGTCACTCAGGGTGTTGTAGCCAAGATCTAAGTTATTTAAGTGCTTGCTCATTGAGATCACACAAGCCAGATCTTCACAGCAGTCTCCTGTGAGCTGACAGTTTACCAGTCTGAAAGACACAGAAGAAATCCACATCGTGAGTGGGACCAGTCTGCAAGACCCTAAGGAAATCCACATCTACAGTGGTAAGGACCACAGTGGGAGTGACATTCAGAAACATTCAGAACAGCTGCCTTTACTCTATTCTAATCGTCTGTACTGGGGTCAGCAATATGGCTCAGTGGATAAAGGTGCTCGATACCCCTAGCAATGATCCTAAATTTGATGCTCTGGAACCATATGATCAAAGGTGAGAACTGACTCCTGTAGCTGTCTTCTTACTTCCATGTGGGAATTGTTGCCCGTGAAGGCCCTCACTCCAAATAAGAAAATAAACACATGCAATTTAAAGTAAGATGGTCTTTATTCTGTGTGTGGTGTATACATGTGTGCATAGCTGTAGGTGGATATGTGTGTATTCACACCTGTTCATGCCTGTGTAGAGTCAAGATGCATACTCCTCTATTTCTCTATGCCTTAAACTTGTCATTTTAGAGAGACTTGCTGGCCAGTGACCCACTGGGATCTGCTTGGCTGCCTTCTCTCTTAGCATTGGGGTTACAGGCATGTGCAGGGGGCTTCTACATGAATCCCAAAAATCTGAATGCAGGTCTCCATGCTTGCTCAGCAGACACTGTATCCACAAAGCCATCTCTGAATCCCCACGAGATGCTCTTTCCATCTATTCTCATGAATGGCATAAACTGGGTGGCTCATTAGCCTGGTAGACTGATAGCAGCAGAGGGAAAAGTGCAGTGGCTATGGATAAATGGTGGCATCTTTAGAAAAATAATGATATACCAGGCTGGGGGTATGTCTCAGTATTAGAGTCCCTGCCTAGAATCTCCAAGTGAAGGGTTGGTGGTGTGGTTCAGAGGTAGAGAACCCCCTAGTGAGGAGTTGGGGGCATGGCTCAGTGGCTGAGTGCACATACAAGGATCTTGGTTCCATTTCTAAAGCATTAGAAACAGGGAAAACAATAAAGCCTAAACCAGTAACAACAGCAACAAAAACCCCAAACCAAAAATAAACAAACAAATAATACCAAACCAAATAATCTCTGAAGAAATGAACAGACTGTAAAAGATCAAGGGTGTCCCTTAACTCATAATCCTGCCTCAGAGCTCCTGTTTGCAGTCACTCCTTCAACTGTGTTTTCTCAAAACTTTGCTTTACCTAGCTTGTGTGATTCCCCGATGTACGAGCACTTAATCTTAGAATTAGATTATATTTGTCATGTTTCCCTGTCCATTTCCTTTGCCTTCTAGAAACTTGTGTGGAAGAGATGACCCTCAGCCACCACTCTCTACTCACTCCAGTTCTTGGAGGTGACAAGTAGGCTCCTTTATAGCCTCACGTAGAAGCTTCAACCAGATATCCTTCACAGCATTCATGGTCAGGCTCAGGTGGGTCAGATTTCTGCTGGTGATAAGCGTCAGCACCAGGAAACCATAGGCATCTCTTTTGAAGTTGTACTGGTTCAGTCTATGGGGACACCAGTGGGAAGACAGCAGGGTGTGCACTGTACATACACACCATACACACGGCCCTGGGCAAGACTTGTTGTCTGCCTCAGTTTACTCTTTGTAGGATGGGGTTCAGATTGACATCAACCATTGCTGTGAGCCTTAACCAGTGGGTGGTGAAAGAACTTGGCAGTTATTGGGAGAGTTATTAGCATTGAAGATATACTGCAAGTGAGTATAACTCTGACTGGACCAGCAAGATGTCTTAGCAAGTCCACATGTTTGTTTCCAAGCCTGTGACTATCAGCCTGAGTTCATTCTCTGGGAACTACATGGTGAAAGGAAATAACCAACTCCTACAATTTCTACCTGCTGTGACAGGTGTGTGTGTGTGTGTGTGTGTGTGTGTGTGTATATATATATATGAACTCCAGAAGACAACTGTGACATCTGTCGCTCTCCTTCCATCATGTGGGTCCTGGGGACTGAACTCAAGTCATTATGCTTGTAGCAAGCTCCTTTACCCACTGTCCCACACCATACGTTTTATTTACAGGAAGCTATTGGTGGAATAATTATTCAAAAGAAATAAACAGCAAGCAATAAGTCCCCATTAACCAGAGTAGACAAACTGCATTGATCTGAGCAACAAGAATTTCTCATTCATTTTTGTCAAGTCTAAGATTTATGGTTGAAGATGACAGCACTTTTAAAAAACATTTACATGGAAATATGGCCACACAGTACCCAAGGAGAATGCTGTTCCCACTGCAGCCTGCATGTACAGTCTTCCAAGAAGTCTCTAATACCATGTATTTGTGGCCTTAGCCCTAGGTCATCTGCATCTATCTAGAACACTCTTTTTATGCTCATGTGTGCATGTATGTAGAGGCCACTGAATTGCTCCTCATGAGCTTTCCATTTTCAGTTCTATAGATTTTTAGTTTATATATTTATATAGTTTATAAGTGTTTGAATGTAATAATGCATGTTTATCCCAAGTGTGTGTGTGTGTGTGTGTGTGTGTGTGTGTGTGTGTGTGTGTGTGTGTGTGCAATGCCTAAAGAAGCCAAAAGAAGGCATGAGATCCCTGGATATGGAGTTAGGGATGGTTGTGAGTGTCCATTTTTTTGTGCTAGGAACTGAACCTAGGTCTTCTACAAAATCAGCACATGCAATTAATGTGCTCGGCTACCTCTCAGCACAACCCAAGCCTGTTTTTCTTGAGACAAAGCTTCTAACTGGCTGCTGATTCAGTGAGGCTGGCTGGCTAGACAGTCCCAGGTTGGGCCTGTCTCTTGTGCCCTAGCACTGGGATTGTAACAGTGGGCCAATTGTTTTACTTATTATGTGAGTTCAGGAGATCTGAAGTGAGGTCCTCATGCTTCTGTGTGCAGGCACTTTCTCATTGTGCTGTCTGCCCAGCTTCCCTAGATATCTCCATCAATTCTCACACACAGACTCTCAGAATCCCCGCTCTATAAAAAGCAAGTACCATATGCCCTTTCAACTCTGTGTTACTGTTAACTATGATGACTCAGTGGGTAAAGTGTTTGCCCTACAATCATAGGGACCTGAGTTCAGATCCCAGCTATCCATATAAATATAGAGGGCAGGGACTTGGTAACCCTCCTGTAATCTCAGGTTGAAGACTGAGACAGGAGATCCACTGAAATAACTGGCTAGCTAGTCTATCTAGCTGAATTAGCTAGCTGTGTTCAGGTGAGAGATTCTGCCTTCATATAGTAAATGAAGAGTGACTGAAAATATCAACAGCAAACTTTGGCCTCCACATGTATGTGCACATACTCATGTGCACACTCACCTATGTGCACACATCTGCACACACATACAAATTAAAAAACAATGATTTCATTCACATAAAAATATTGAAGGTTGATGAGATGGCTTAGTGGTTAAAGGTACCAAGCCTAATGATTTGAGTTTGATCCCTGGGACCCACATGGTGGAAGAAAGAAACCAACACCTGCAGCTTGTCCTCTGACTTGCCTATGTGTGCTGAGACACTCATCTGCACACTCATATATACATAGCAATGTAATAAAAGCCTAGAGTCATCTTCACACACACACACATACACACACACACATACACACACACACACATACACACACACACATACACACACACACATACACACACACACACACACTGTGTCCTTTGTCAGTGTGGGAGGAAAAATAGAGGGGGTGATTGAACAGGAGGACTTGAACAAAAGCGACTGTCATAGCAAGGCTACAGGACAAGGAAAGAGACTGTAAAAAGGTGCAGGACAGCTGAGAAATAAAGCCAACTTAGTGAATGCTGCCTGATGCTCTGCGGAACCAGTTCTACATTCAGCCTCCATACTTCAACATCCCCTGGTGGGTATGCTAGTGTGATCAGGAGCTTTCAGCCCTCCCAGTCACATGCTGGCTTAACTTCTACCGCCCCCTAGTGGCAAAATGGTGTAGCTGTATTGTTACTCTGTTAACATTTTATTTTTAAAATTATGTGTATGGGTGTCTTCATGCATGCGTGTCTATATGTGGGTATCTACATATGTGTGCATATGCCCAAGGAGGCTAGAAGAGGACATCAAATCTTCCTGAATCTGGAGTGACAGGCAATTATGAGCCACCCATTGTGATGCTAGGAACCAAATTCAGGTCCTCTGGAAGAGCACCAAGTGCTATTTAACTGCTGAGCCATCTCTCTAGCTTAGATTTTGTTTTAAAAAAAAACTCTCAAGATAATATTATATTTCCATCTCCATGTTTAACTAGAGTTTTCTGCTTCCAGTTAGCTATGGCAATTAACTGAACAGACTAATACAAAACACCCAGGTATACAGCAATGGGATTATTGATAATCCTTAGCAGCAGCAAGAGGAGGGTAACAGAAACCCATGGCCTCGGTTTCTAGCTCTTCCTTCCCTCCCCTTGGCCTCAAAGTCGTCTTGGGGAATGTCAGAATATATGTAGAAGTAAATGTTTAGTTGAAAACATGGCTCCATGACACAGCTTTCCATGAGGCTGTTACTGACATGAGGTGAGACTCTGACTCTGCTGTGATACAGTGTGTTTTGGGGTCACCCATGTTTCCAAAAGCCACCCCAATAAACTCAAAGTTTCGTCAAATTGACGTTGGTAGAATGGTTAGGCTTTTGTTAGTTTCCTAACTGGAGTAAGTAGAGGTTTATTCATGACTCCAGAAAACCTTAACACAAAAAGCTACTATGGAAAATAATACACAGGGACTTCCAGAATTAAGACAGAATTACATGATACAGCAGCCCCATATTTGTGTATTGCTAAAAAACAGGCCTTCCCCTTTAAGATATTCTTAGGAAGTCCAGGTCTCACAGGTCTAAGGAGACCTGCACATACTATCTCTGGGGAAAAGCTAAGAAGCAGCCTGAGCTGTGACTTGCCAGCACTCAACTTATAGCACCAGACTCTTCATGCTTTATGTCACTTGTCCATGGTGAATGCAGCAATATATATGTAGAAATATATGCAAAGTGGACCATCCACTGACTTGTTAATGACTGTTGTATTATGGACTTCCACTCATGCTTTTATCATTAGTTGGCAGATAATTACAAGTGTTCATGCATAACAAAGGAATTATTGAAACTAAAAGACAACATAAACGTTGGTACAAATGGATTTGGACTCAAAGAAAAGGTTATAAAAACACACACACAAGTTCTGCCCATGATCTTCACCTTCTAGGCTCACAAGGAAGGTTCAGGTGGACACACCCATGACACCAGGACCCCACCTCCTATTTGAATGTCATGTGCTTCTCTTACCCAGTCTCTTTATAGGTTGGCCACAAATAAATATTTTCTTGACCTTATTCATGTGATTCTGCATTTTGTTTATTAGCTTGCAAGGTTTCTGAAAAGAGAGAGAAGAAAACCATCCAACTTGATTATGTTTGTTATTCAAAACATAGATAACATCTGTGTCAATCCTGTCTCCACCCCAGCTTAGGGCTCAAAGAAGAGAGATCACAAAGAATCATAGAGCTGGAGGATGAGGAGGAGAGTTGTGAAGTGTTTTATATGTAATATCACTATTGCACACATGAAGTCATGCAGCTAGGGTCACCTCCACAGATAGAGACAGTTAAAATCCCAACACAGATTGGGCAGGGGTTCTGGAGGTTCTAATGCTGTCTGAGAAGTGTCTGCATTTGGAGTCACAAATTTTGCAGATAAATGTAGAGTGTCACATACCCTGAAAGAAATATAATTTAAGTCAGTGGGGATAGTATAAGAGCAGGCACATAGGCTGGTCAGCTAAAACTGAGAACCCCCAAATTATCCTCCCACACCTCTATCTAGACAATTTAGAAGAATTGTGTGTGCACATGTGTATGGTATGTGTCAAGTGCAGGTTATATGTGTGCATGTTGATGTGGGTGCCAGAGATCAACCTTAGCTTTTACTCCTCATGAATCACCCTCCTTTTAAAAAGATTTAAAAATTTTTAATTACATGTCTATGTGAGCACTTGTGCATGCAGAAGTGTTGAACCTCTTGGAGCTGGAGTTACTGGTGGTTATAAACCACCTGATGTGGGTGCTGGGAACCAAACTCCAATTCTGCAAGCACACAAATAAGAATTGAGGAATCTAGCTGGCTGGTGGTGCCACATGCCTTTAATCTCAGCACTCAGGAGGCAGAGACAGGCAGTTCTCTGAGTTCAGGCAATGTGGTCTACAGAGCAAGTTCAAGGACAGGCAAGACTACACAGAAAGATCTTGTCTCTAAATAAATAAATAATTTACACTGGCACCTTTGGAACCTGTCTTTGTCACTGTTCTCTTGTTGTGAAGAGATACTAGGACTAAGGCAACTCTCATAAAAAGAATTTAACTGGGGCTTGCTTACATTTCAGAGTTAGTCCATTTTCACCTTGGCAGGGGTGTAATGGAACATGGTGGCACTCATGGCACTGAACAGTAGCTGTGAGCTACATCCTGATACATAGAGAAAGCAACACTGGTCCTAAACGCATGCATTCTAGACTAGCTCTGCTGAGTGACTTTGGGAGGGTGTAACAATGGGGTGCTGGATCAAAGGCAATAAACGTTCATCTGTTGTCCTCAGTGCCTTCAAATTTTATACCTACATAACCTGCTGTTCGGTTGATACATGTCAATTATCCCACCAGAAGTGTCTTCAACTTTGTGTGAACTCATGTGAGTGCATGTGTATGTATCAGACATAAGTGTCTTTCCCCTATAAACAACTGCCTAGTTTTTAAAACAAAATAATAAATTTTTGTGGTGATATATTTTGGATTTAATAAAAATCAGCCTGGAATATCGGGGAGAGGAAACAGACCACTGTCAATTCTCACCTAGCCAACTTCTTAGGGTAAAAGCTATCTTTAAGAGTCCTCAGCCTGGGTGGTTGCTCCTATAGAATAACTAAATGTCTCCCTATGCCTACCTTAAATATCTTCTCTGCCCAATTGCATCACTTCTAGGTTCAACTCTGTATCATGGTCATAGAGTTAGGATTAAAGATGTGAGCTACTACTGTTAGGTTATTAGGCCTTGAACTCACAGAAACACAAAAAGATCTCTGTATCCTGAGTGATGTGATTAAAAGCAATGAGTCACCACTTTGTAGTCCCTGTGCTGGGATTAAAGGCATGAGTTACCACTCTCTGACTCTCATGGCTTGACTGTGTCTGTTCTCTGATATTCCAGGCTGATTTTAATAAATATAAAATATATTACCACAAATTTTGTTTTATGTCTATGTGTACATGCAGGTGCCCTTAGAGGCCAGAAGAGGACATAGGATTCTGTGGAACTTGAGTTACAGTTGGTTGTGAGCCACTTGATGTGTTTCAAGTGGGCACTGGTCCCTCTGCAAGGGCAACAGGTGTTATTAACCACTGAACCACTTCTCCATTCCTCACTGTGGTGGTCTGAAAAAGAATGGTCCCCATAGGTTCATAAATTTGACAGTTTGGTTCTGCAGTTTGAGGATTAGGAGGTGTGGCCTTGTTGGAGGAGCTTTGAAAGCCCTTTCCTCTGGGTGGAGTCTGAGTCTGGATTTCAAAGTCCTCAGTCCTCTGTTGAAGCAGTTGGAGGCAGGGTGGCCGTGCAAATTCCCTTGTTTTTGGCTAAGATAAAAGACACAGATGACAGCCTATGCTGGAGAGGGTGCGGAGCAAGGGGAACACTCCTCCATTGTTGCTGGGAGTGTAAGCTTGTTCAGCCACTCTGAAATGCAGTATGGTGGTTTCTCAGAAAACTGAGAGTCAAATCTCCCCAAGGACCCAGCAATACCACTTCTAAACCTAACCCTAAAGATGCACATTCACACTCCAATGGCATTAGCTCAACTATGTTCATAGCAGCATTATTTGTAATAGCAAGAATCTGGAAACAACCTAGATGCCCCTCAACTGAAGAATGGATTAACAAACTGTGGTATATCTACACAATGGAGTACTACTCAGCAGTAAGAAAAAATGATATCCTAAAATTTGCAGGCAAATGGATGGATTTGGAGAATATACTCCTGAGCAAGGTATCACAAACCCAGAAAGATAAGTATGGGATGTGCTCACACATTAATGGACTCTAAACAACCACAACAAAAAAGCAAAGCATACCCAAGCTGCAAACCACAACCACTGAACAGCTTGGGATCAGAAACACCTTGGACTGACCCCTTGGATCCCACTCCCCCTAGAGGAACACCTGACTCAGTCTTGATGTTGTGGGGAGAAAACTGGATTTGCCAGGAGTGGAGGCTGAACTAAGCAATATTGGGACCTTGGTCCCTGGGACTGCCTGCCCAGGGAGGGGATGGGGATATGTGGTGAAGAGAGAATGACCTGATGTGGTGGGAGAGGGAAGGGACCTTGAATAAGGATATACAGGGATAGAAAATGTGACTTCTTTATTCATAATAATAAAAAAGAAGAAAAATAAAAGAAAAAATACATATCTTCAGCTGGAAAAAATGTTTATTCAATAAAAAGTTAAGACACTAGCAACTTTAAACATCAGAGTTGCCTAATGAGTCATAAGTATGCAATGTTCTCTGTGTATGTGTTAATTCAGTTTCAAAAACTAATATTATTTTACTGTATATGTACATGTGTATGTTCATAACAAGACATAGGATCTCTTACAACTAGAGTTATAAGTGTTTGTGAGTTGTCTGATGTGGGTGGTGGGAACTGAACCCAAGGTCTTTGTAAGAACAACAAGCACTCTTTAACTGCTTAGCCATCTCTCCAGTCCAACTTACAAACGAACAAAAAGCCCAGAGCAAATTTAAATGCATCATCTAATTATGTAGCTCAGCATAATCTAGAATTCACCATTTTAGCCCACCATGGCCTAGACTTAACCACCATCAGCTTTCAGAGTACTAAATTTGCAGATATTTGTTGCTAACCCTAGCTCAATCTTTAAAATTTCTTTCATCACATTTGTGGTTTTCATTGTAGAATTCCTGAATATCATTTCATCAGCTCCAAGGTTTTGGAATTTATTGTTAATCATATGTATTTTTATTTTGATTTCCCTTTGTGAATGGTATGTAAAACATAGCTGGTGCCTGTGTGCTGTCTTTCTATCCTGTAGCATATTATATTCATTTATTAAAAATGTTATTTTATCATTGGACAAAATATTGAGTGCACAGTCCAGTCAGCTATCTGAATAAAAGGGTTTTCTTATTCCAAAAAAGAAAAAGAAAAGCCCTTACCATTCCTTCTCTCTCTTCTGTGAGCCTGTGATCAGTTACTGCTCAGCTACTACTCCAGGGCATGACTGCCTGCCAGCCTCCATGCTGCCTGCCGTGATGATCATAGACTAACCCTCTGGTGCTGCAAGCAAACCTCCATTTAAAGGCTTTCTTTTATACTTTGCCTTGGCCATAGTCTCTTTACAGTGATAGAAATGTAACAAGACACACACACACCCTTTTTCCCTCCTAGACAGGGTCTCTGCGAAATCTGGAGATCACCTAAACAAAGGATGACTTAGAAATACTACTGACCCTCTTGCCTCTGTCTCCTAAATGCTAAGATTATGGGTATGTACCACCATGTTCTGTTTATCTAGTGCTGGGGACTGAATCCAGTTGGGGACTTATGCATGCTTCCAATGAGCTATATTATATCCCCAGCCCTCACTTTTGCATTTTAACTTACAATAATCATTTTCATTTATCCATTCATTCATTCATTCAACATGTCGTCCAAAAATATTCTTTTTTTAAGATTTATTTATTTATTATGTATACAGTATACAGATGAGCGTACCAGATGTCATCATAGATGGTTTTGAGCCATAATGTGGTTGCTGGGAATTGAACTCAGGACTTCTGGAAGAAAAGCCAGTACTCATAACCTCTGAGCCATCTTTCCAGCCCCCCCAAAATGTTCTAATGCATAATCAAAAATTATACTTTCTCTCTTTAGATAAAGATACAGTGCATGTCATGGGTGTGTGTAGTCATGTATACAGATATGTATATGCAAAGTATTTATGCCTATGTATATTCTAATGTATATTAAAAAATAGTGCCTCATCATTAATAGTGTAGCAAGCATCCATGAATGACCCAGATATGGTTTACCTATCCATAAGTATATAAATGGTTATATTCTATCTTCTGTAAAGTTGGGGTCCTGAGCCAGGAACCTCTCTCACTTGACACCAAAACTGATGACCTGAGTTCAGTTCCCCACACCCACATGGTGAGAGGAAAAAAAACCAACTCAGGAGGGTAATCTTCTGATGTTTATAGGCATGCCTCAGTTTCCTCAGACTTGAAACGGTCCCTCTAGGAGGGAGAAGGCAGCTAATGAGACTCAGGAGACAAACAAAAGATCAGAAATCTGGGAGAACAGAAACTTGTAAGATTCTGGAAGGTCAGTCTCCAGCAGTATACAAAGGAATGTTGACTGTGGGGGGAAAGATTGCAACTGCAGAGAGAAGAGAAGTCTGGACTGTCCAGTTGCTTCAGCACCCATGAGTCATTACTCACACTGAAATGGGCATTTCAGCAATGTATCCTTTTATACAGAATCCCCTCTCTGCTTATTTTAAGACACTCCTCACCTACACTTCTCAATAATACCACCAATAATTCATTAATTCACCAAGTTGTACACTAACAGAATCATTACTTTGTTCTATGGCAGGTTCCATTTCTGGTGAATAGATGTGGGTACAGCCTTCTTCCACAAGAAGTCTGTCTTTCCCTCCCCCAAGTAAACTAAAATCACCATCCTTATTCTGGTTCTGATGTAGATACAGGGTCAGCTCTACAATTCAGAGAAATAAATGTTTATCTTATTTCTTTGAGGCAAGGTCTCTCACTGAAACTGGAGCTTGCTATATTGGCTTAATTAGCTAACCATTAAGTTCCAGGATTTACTTGTTTTGCCCTGCCTGAGGGTGAGATTGCAAGTGTGAGCTGTCACACTTGGATTTTCATATGGGTTCTGGGGATTTTGATTCATATTTATCCACTAAATCATCCCCATTCCATCTAGCCAAATTGTGTTAAAAGGCTTCAACAGCACTACTACCTTCTATTCAGAATGTTCATCTTTATCCAGTGGCTAATACAGTTAGCTTATTTCTTTTTGTTTTCACCCGACTATGAAGCTCAATTTCTCGTGAGAAGTTATTCTGGACTTTACATCCCTTTAGTGTGGTATGAGAACTTCTACAGCTCATTTGTACCACTATTTTTTTTTAGATATGTCTAAGATGACCCCAAACTCCTGGATCCTCTCATCTCTACTTTCCAAGTGTTGTGATTATGGCATGTGCCATCTCATTTAGATTATACATCTTATTTTGAGATTCAGACATATTTATCATTTTCCTACCACCTCTCTTTGATAGTTGGCTAATAGCTGGAGAATTTTAAATATGTACTCATGTTAAATAATGAATTTTACCCTCTGGCACATCTTGGCTCATGAACTTGGGCAAGTTTTGTACCTTGAAAGATGTCCTATTTTAGTACCTGTCATGTGAACCCATTTCACTGAGTGGGTTTCAGGGCCAACCATGGGGCTTAAGAAGGTGTTTGCATATTGACAGTCCTACAGTAGATTTACACCACAGATTCAACAAATAGTGAGTAGTTAAATTTCATTACCTTCATTAACTGCAAGGGACATACCTTCTATACAGGGCTTCTTCACAGCAAAAAGTGCACACTGAGCTACAGCAGGTACCTTATAAGGACTACAACTTACTCTAAGGTCTTGTGTGGGCTGAGTGGGTGCTCTGCCACTGAGCTATACCACCAACCCCTCACTGGGGGATTCTAGATGGGTGTTCCACCACTGTGCCACACATCCAGCCCCTTACTGGCAGATTCTCGGTAGGTGCTCTACCCCTGAGCTATGCCCCCAGCCCTCACTGACAGATTCTACACACACACACACACACACACACACACACACACACACACACACACACACACACAGAGTTGACCTACATCCCAAGCTAAGCAAGTGCTTTACACCTGAACTACATGTATGCCCCTCCTTCAACCCAGCCTTTCACTTTGAAGCAATATATAAAATGGATAACTAAGTTACATGTTTGGGTTTAAACCTGTGATTCTCCTGCCTCAGCCTCCTCAGCTGGGATTATGAACTTGAGTACCACTATATCCCACAATTCCTACAGTTTCTATGATCAGTTTATCTGCCCAACCATGAAACTGTTTATTTTAAGTTTTAAGTCTGTGGTTAAGAATTCATCAGACACAATAATATTTTTTTTCTATTCCAAAGCTACCATATAATGTAAGTTCAGTGATCAATATGGAAAAAATCATCCAAGCAGGATGTTAAACTTCATGTTTTTATTCTCGAACCCAGGCAGTGACCCCCACCAGTAACAGTGTTCTTAATAACCAAACACCAGCCACTCTCTATACGTCATTCCAAGAATCCCTTGCAGTGGTCTACATATGATCTCTAAGAGCTATGATTGTGAGAGATGGAGCCCAAGGTTCAGGACAGGAAGATGTGTAGACTCCTTCCATTAACAAGTGAAATTTAGAGCCCAAGTTTAGAATTTATAATGCCATCCTGTCAATCTTAACCAATCTGCTCAGAAAGAAAAGTTTTACCCAATTCTCTTCTTGTACTTCTCAGGTGAGACACTGTTGATTTCTACCCAACAAGAATGCAGTGAATTACATTTTCTGTGGTCCAGACTCAAAGAAGAGAGGAATCCAGAAGAGTAGTGGTGCCCCATTGCCTTTAAGATTTGGAACTGAATCAGGAATGGTGGTGTACAACTTTAATTCAAATACCCTGGAGGAAGAGGCAGGCAGATCTTTGTGAGTTAGAGGCCAGCCTGGTCTACAGAGTGAGTTTCAGGATAGCCAGAGCTGCATAAAGAGACTGTTTAAAAAAAAAAAAAAAACATTTAAGATGGAATCTTTTCCCCTCCCTTAGCCTTTCCCCAAGTCTTACTTTTCATGGCTTTCTTGGCTTTCTGAGAGAGCATGTGGAGTTTCACTTTCTTAAAGATGCAAATGGAGACAGGTCCTAGGTAATACTCAAGTAGGAGGGAGGCTAGGCAGTCATCATTGGTGGCATTATCCACTTTGACCCTCAGAAGCTCAAATGTTGTGAAACCTGAGTATTTTTCTTCAATAATTTCTTAATTATTAGTAGTTGCTTATTAATACTGAATGATTATCTAGCTCCCTGAGAAACCACTGTAGTGTATAGTTGTAGTAGTGGAGGGATCTTTCATCATAGAGCTCAGGCTTTGGTGGAAAAGTAAATTCTTTGGTAACAGTATTAAACGTGAGAGGCTGGGCAAGCTCAGCAGACAATCTTGAAAGCTCCAAGTTGAATGACTCACTTCAGTCATATCAACAACCTTCTCCCCTCCTCCTGTGGGACAGGTCAAACACACTTCACAGTGACAGTTCTCTGCAGTACTCACTCCAGTTACCTTATCTGTCTGTCACCAGAATATAGAATCTGAGACATTTCAGTTGCTGGTTCCTTAGTTCACTAAACAACATTTAGCACAAACAATGATTTAATGTACTGCCCTCTGAATGCTCTTGGCTGAATTACTATACTCAAAACAAATAGTAAATAGGTTCTCAGTAGTTACTAACAACCCATGAACCACTTTTTAGATCTGTTCTACTTGGTGTCTGTTAATGACAAGTTATATAAAGTTTTAAGTAACTTTATCCAGGAAGTGGTGGCACATAGCTTTAATCCCAGTACTCATCAGGCAGAAGCAGGCAGATCTCTATGAACTCAAGGCCAATATGATCTTCATAGAGAGTTCCAGCCCCTCCAGGGATATACAGAGAAACCCTGTCTTAAAACAAAAAATAAGATAATAAAATAAAAATAAAAAGGAACTCAAAGACTAGCAAGATGTCTCATTGCTGCCAAGCCTGATGCCACAAGTTCAATCCATGGGACTTATACTTACGTGTAAGTATATGAGGATATACTTACACTTACACTTCAGTGGAAGGAGAGAACTAGCTCCTGAAAGTTGTCCTCTGATCTCCATATGCATGCACATATAAAATAAAAATAAACTGAAATATTGAAATTTTAATCCCATAAATGACCTAAATGCAAATAAGAAAACTCCAATAAGACCATGGCTCTAAGGGTAAAGGTCATTTTTCATAGAAGCCTAGTGACCTAAGTTTGATCCCTGGAACCCACGTAGAGGCAGTGGAAGGACAAAATCCAGTTCACAAAGTATTCTGATCTCTACATATGTAATATGGCATGTGTACATACACAGAAAAAAAAGCCAGCCAAGAAAGAACTTAAAACACACTGAAGATCTAGATAGAAATCCCTCCAAAGTAGATACACAGGTGGGTAATGAACACACGCCAATCCTGTTGTCTCAGCAGCCACCACAGAACAGATGTGATTCCTCATCAGACACCAGTCATGAAATCTGTTTTATGGCTACACAGTCTTACTTTTCTTCTTATGACTTCTCGACATGGCCTTTGATGACAGAAAAATAAATTAGCAATCTTAGGAAATGCCCTCTTTTGGAGCTGTAGAGATGGCTCAGTGGTTAAGAGCAATGGTTGCCCTTCCAGAGGACTTGAGTTAAATTCCCAGCATCCACAACTGTCTATAACTCAAGTTCTAGTGCATCTGACATCCTCATATAGGTATATGGGTAAAACACCAATGCACATAAAAGCCCTCGTGTTATTGTCTGATACCTAAAACATTTGGTCATTTTGGCTAATCTGGTTTTCCACCACCATTGATTTATGGCATTAAATAAAGTGGTGAAAGAGATCCCATACAATGAGAGTTTAGAGACTGGAGGGCAAATTGAGATTGCCTTGAGGCCCTGTCTCACCCCAATCAGGAAGACTGTCACTGAGAAAAAAAAAAAAAAAAATGACTGGTAAGGATCCAGAGAAGGGAGTCATTATTTGATGCTGGTGTGAACATAAATTGGTGCAGCCACCACAGAACTTCTCCAAAAAAAAAAAAAAAAATAGATGTAGTCATATGAGGTATCTATATCACAGGTAACTGAACCTATCCCCAAGGCTGCATCTCCTCTGAAAATGGAAACCAGAGCCCACTTTTCCCTAGGCCATCTTGAGCACCAAGTAAATGCATTCAAGTGGCAAATGGGAGCCATCATAGACATTGTATTTCTTGACAGGGTTTCACTGTATAATCTTAGCTGGCCTAGAACTTGCTATGTAGACCAGGCTGGCCTTGAACTCAGATCTGTCAGTTTTTTCCTCCTAATCCAAACACTGAGATTGAAGGTGTCCACTACCATCACTGACTCATTGAAGCTGCATTCTTGAATGAGTCTTGCTACTCAAAACTTACACCTGCTCTTTGCCTCAAAAACAAAACAATAAAAATTAATTAATAATGGACTTGTTGGTGTGTATGAAGGCAGAGGCCTGTGCAGCCTTAAAACAACTACTCAATATCTGAAATACATGACACAGGAGATTTAAGACCCACAGAGTCCCTTTTTATAAGACTAATTTGATTAAAAAAAAAAGCCAAGAAAATTTGTTGTAAGTGCTAGAGATGATTGAACCTTGGCCTCATAAACCACCATCATTGGATTGAAGCCAGGGCCTCACGTATGCTAAGTACATAGAACCACTAGACATTGACACCAAGCCTTATGCATAATTAACACATACTACCAACGAAGGAAGCCAGGGATTTCAAACATGCTAGGTACACACTACCACCAGAGACTGAAGTCAGAGCCTCAGTCATGCTTTGTATACACAACCACTAGGGATCACCAATGTCTAAGATTCAAAGACAACAGAAAGAACAGGGAAAATATGAGCAAACAGCCAAGCAGGAGTAGTAGAGTCCTTAAAGAATCTTATGATAGTTGAGGCATGATGTTGCATGCCTTTAATCTTAGTACTCAGGAAGCAGAGGTAGATAAATCTCTTTTGAGTTTGAAGCCAGCCTGGTCTACATAGATACTTCCAGGACAACCAAAACTACATACCCTTGTCTAAAAAAAAAAAAAATCAAACTGAGAAAAAGAGGACATCAAGTTGGGAAGGGAGAAAAGTTGTGCGGTGTCTGAGGACATGAGGACAGGTAGTATGAGGTAAATGTGATCAAAATGCACAGTAGGTATATGTGAAACCTTCAAAGAATAAAATATTAAACAAGAAAAATTTAAATTGCTGTGTTCTAGAGGAAAATAGGTATAGTAAAGTATAAAATGTTTGAATGTGCCAATTTTTTTATATCTAACCCCCAAATAGCTCAGATGAAAGACATCAAAATAGAATTTTTTTTTCTTTAAAAGGATCTTACATGTTTCAATCTAGCTTGAAATTACTATGTAGCAGAGACTGTATTTTTGCTTCTGATCCTCCTGGCTCAGTGCTGGATGACAGCCATTTGGTGCCAGGAATTTGAAGCAAATACTCTGCCATCTGGCCTGGAACTCACAAAGATCCACATGTATCTGCCTCCCAAGTGCTGGGATTAAAGGTGTGTGCCACCATCGCTGGACTCAAATATCTCAATCTAATGATATGAACATAAGCTGGGTTCTCAAACTGTGAATCAGGACCCCTTTCAGGATCAAATGACCCTTTCACAGGGGTCAAATACTGGATATCCTACATGTCAGATATTTTCATCACAATTCATAACAGTAGCAAAATTACAGTGATGAAGTTGCCATGAAAACAATTTTATGGTAGGGGTCACCACAACATGAGGCACTGTATTAAAGGGTTGCAGCAATAGGAAGGTTGAGAGACACTGATGGAAAATGAATCCAATTTTGTCAATAATTATCATTAAATAATTAAGGGTCACTAAACTTGAAAGCTCTCTTGGGGGGTTAACAGAAGGGTGGGGACTGGTGAGACGCAGCAGGTAAAGGTATTGGCTGCCCGAGAGAGAACTGACTCCCAAGGTTGTCTCCTCACCTCCATAGAGCCATGTCACTCAGGTGCCCCCAAGATGCACACACACACAAACAAAATAAATAAAACTCTTTTTAAAATAATAAACTGGGCCTGCACAGTTGTAGGGTATGCCTTTAAGCCCTGTACTTGAGAGGCAGAAGCAAGTGGATATCTGTGAGTGTGAGGCCAGCCTGGTCTACTAAGTGAGTTTCAGGACAGCCAGGGCTGTTACACAGAGAAACCCTGTCTCCAAAAACAAAAGCAAAACAAAAAAACAAACAAACAAAAGATAACCCACCTAACCAGTCAACAAAGAAAACCAATTACCTGAAACCGGTAAACTTGAAACATAGGATGAAGTATAGTTTTCACAGTTCTACTAATCCATAAGGACAAACAGCAAGTTCAATTTACTATAATTCGCAGACGATTCAACGACTCTGTCTGTGGCTTCCAACTGTACTTGAAGTCAACACTATTAACAAAATAAAGGATGGTGGGGATGTATATTCTTTGACATAACAAGCTGAGAGTGTTAGACATGGTTGCTGTGGGCCTGTGAAAAGGAAAGGAGCTCCTAATTCAATGGAAAGGAAAGCAGGTGCTACCCCTTAGGGATACAGATAACTTCTAAGTGCAAACATCCTGACACCCAGCCTTGCTAACAGTAAAGATCATTGAGAACTAGATCAAAGACACATGGGTTCATTTAAGCCAAGAGGCTCTAGACCCTGTCAAAACCCCCAGCTGCCAATCAGCAGAAAGCGGAGTCTCAGTGTCTAGGGGGCTAAACAGGGCTTGCCTCTGAGCAGTGTTCCTCTGGGATCCACCTGATCAGGGGTTTGGGGGTTCGAAATAAGATGGGCCAAGAATAGAGACTCTTAATATTCTCACTGTGTTGCTTTTTAAAATGCGCACCAAAATGGTAATCTCAATTTAATCACCACTTTGGTAAAAGCTAACAAAAATAAAAGCATTTTACCAAAATAGTTTATCCAAACTCATTGATTAGGAAACCATCCTCCAAAGCATTGATAACCATCAAACACTGTATTTGTTCATCAGAACTGAGTGCTTGCTGAAGGTAGAAGCTCACAAGTGTAATTCCAGTCGGGTGAGGGAATGGGAAAGATGCTGGGGGAGGGGGCGAGGAGGAGAGGTGGGGGTGGAGGTGAGTGGGTGTTCTGAGTTTCACACAAGACCTTGTCTCTAAACATCAAAATAGATGAGATCAAACAAGGAACAGACTAATAAAAATCCAACAATCTCCTAAAGGCTAGAAAGAAGTTAAGCTTTTTCTAGGCATCTCTCTTTAGAAGAAGGCTGACTACATGGTGATACTGGGGAAAAAATTATCTAGGTGTGGTGGTGGATGCCTTTAATCTCAGCACTGGGGAGGCAGAGGAAGGTAGATCTCTGTGAGTTCCAGGCCACCCTAGTCTACATAGAGACAGACACCTGTCTCAAAAATTTATAAGCATAATTTAGTTATATTTTTATTAAAATTAATTTTAAAAGATTTTTTATTTTTTATTTATTTTATTTTATTTTTATTTTTTTATTTTATTTTATTTTTTTACTCAGGGGAGGGAGCAAGAAGGCGTGGAGTCAGACCCTGGGAGTCAGTTGAAAAAACTAACTCATTTATTCAAAAATGGAGAGAGCCTTATATACCCTTCTTTCAGCACCCCAGGGATCAACAATCATTGGTCATCAATATCTCTCGATAGCAATAGTCTCAATCCCTAATAAAAATATAGAAACTATCAGTATTGGATGTGAAAATATTATTTATTGTTCTGCTGCATTCAAGAAAAAAAATGATTTTTTAAATATAGAGATCAAAAAGCTAAACAGTAACAAACAAATATCCCAACTATTGGGTGAAACATTCAGTCTGTGAATTCTAAATGTTCTATTCATACACCTTTAGTTAGACATCTGTTTTGCCCCAGCAATCCCTCTGAAGGGCTAAAGAAACAGGAAAATCTAGGGGTAATACTCTAGCAATAATATGACCAGCAAAGTCTTCTCCAAGGAAGATACACTTTCCTGGCTTTTTGTTTCTGTTTTAGGGGATTTACAGCATCTTATTTAATTAAAAGTAATCACGTAAAAAAATAGAATTTTGTTCTTCATCCCTGGTTCAAAGCTTGATATTCTTGGGAGTCAAATACTTTACATTATGTCATCAGCTAAAGTACTTTAGCACATTCCAGATTTCCTAATCTATCAGAGTAGAAACATCGGTCCCTTCTTCCCCCTCCAAGACAGAGTTGAGGGAACTGATTCAGCTGAGACACATTTTGGGAAATCTGAGGTGGGAGGGGTTGGGGAAATATGGAGGACTGCAAGCTGCTGTGGTTGACTTTTTTGCAAAGTAAAAAGTCTCTAAACAAAAAAAAAAAAAAATGAAGAAGAAAGGAAAAACCTAGGACTTTTCTTTAACCTGTATTTCCACTACCATCCCTGCCTTCCCAGACACATCTGTTCATCTCCAGGTGTCTGGAATAATTGGACAGAAGCAGCGAAGACTTCCGGACTCAGTGGGTAAAGACCCCTAACACCAAGTCTGAGGACCCAAGTTTGACCCCAAGAACCCACATCCTGAAAGGGGAAAAGCAAATCCTGCATCCTGACCTCACCTGGGGGTCGTGATGGGCGACAGAAAATAAAGAGCACAGGGCTTCAAATCTCTAAATAGTCAATTTGTCACTTGTTTTTGTAGGTAAATGACCTTTGACCCAGGTTCCTCAATTGGCAATCACAACAAACCTCCAGCTAAAGTAACCTCTCACTGACTGTAAACCACAGTAAAAGCCACCCCCATTAACTGAGTAACATCCCACACACTTTTTCAAAATGTGGCCCAGACATCAGCTCACCTCAGCCTGCTCCATGTATTGGAAGAGTGAGGGACCTTTCTAAATGTCCCCACTGTCCAGGTTAACTATTTTGAAAAACAAACGTGGGGGTACCTTATCTTTTTTTTTTTTTTTTTTTTTCGTGACATCTTTTGGCCCCTTTGCTCTCCTGGCACAAAGAAAGAGGGGGGAGGGGAGTCGTGTATGTTAATGAGAGAGGAGAAGCCTATCCAAAGACTGGTAGAACTGAGTAAGGTAGAAGTTACTCAGGAGCTCACCTCCAAGTGCAAAGCTTATTTTCTGCAAACTAGCAACCACTGCAAAAAGAGAGCAGTAGTTGCTAGTTTGCACACAGCCTTTTGGGAGTCCCAGCCTACCACATGCTTAATGCCCATTGGCTGCAAGTTCAGACTGGCCATTCCAGAGTAGATCCGGAAGAGCTGTGTGTGGGGGAAGCACTGGCATTGCTCACCCTTCTCCCTGGAGCTGCTCAAAGGGAAACTCATCTACTCCCCTATATTAGATTGGACTCTTATTATTTTTAAGATTAAAAAAATTAAGTTACGTGTTTATGGAGGCCAGAACAGGGCCTGGGATCCCTTCGAATTGCATCAAGCTGTTTTGAGTCGCCTAATTTGGATGCTGGGCACCAAGCTCATGTCCTCTGCTAGACCTGGGACTCATAACCACTGATCCATCTCTCCAGACCAAGATTCATTCTTATGTGCGGCAGGAACTGGGATATATACAACCCCTACTGGGTATTTCTGAGCAGTGTATATTTAAAAGGGTATGTACCTTTTAAATATGTAGCTTGTAAGTAGTACTTGGCTTTTTTTTTTTTTTTAATTTCACTACAAACTGGCCAATCATATAATTATGTGCATGTACAGAGTACAAAATGGCATTAATATATTTGTTGTGGAATAGCTACATGAAGCTAAATATCATTTTTGAATACTTATGTTTTGATTATAAATTTGACATTTATCTTTAGGAAATTTTGAAATCTTTTTTTTGGGGTGGTGGAGGTAGCCCTGACCGTCCTGGAACTCAGTAGACCTGAATGGGCTTGAATTCAGAGATTTGCCTGCTTCTGCCTTCTGTGTGTGTGTGTGTGGGTGTATGAGAGAGTGTGAGTGTGTGTGTGTGTGTGTGTGTGTGTGTGTGTGTGTGTACTTGACTGTGCATGTGGAGGCCAGTGATCAACCTTGAGTGTCATTCCCTGGTGCTGTTTATTTTTTTAAGAATTTTTTTTATTTTACATGTATGAGTGAGTCTATGTACTCTCCCTGTATGGTGTCCAGGAGGGCTAGAAGAAGGTGTCAAATTCCCCAGAATTGGAGTCATGGGTGGTTGTGGTCTGCCATATGGGTGATAGGACCCATCCCAGGTCTTCTGCAAGAATGATGGCATTTCTCACTGGCTTGGATACTATAACCTCCTCCTTTTTAATCCATGGGTTATGGATATTAAACTCAGGTCCTCGGGCTGGCATAGTGAGCACTATACAGATTGAGGCATTTGCATGATTCCCACAATAAACTATACTATTTTTAATTTTTAAAAATTTGCATTTATGACAGGACAATGGTAGTGCACACCATTAGTCCCAGCACTCAGGAGCAGAGGCAGGCGGATTTCTGTGAGGTCAATGCCAGCCTGGTCTATAGAGTAAGTTCAAGGACAGTCAAGGACTATTACATGGAGCAACTCTCCCTCAAAAACAACTCAAAATTATATTTATCTTGTGTTTGTGTGCACGTGCCTGTGTGTCACTGTGTGCATGTGTATATGTGTGTGTATGCATGTGCATGGTTGTGTGTGTGTGTGTGTGTGTGTGTGTGTGTGTGTATGTATACCAGAGGACAGTGTGTGGGATTTGATTCTCTCCTCCCACCACGTGAGAACCAGGGACTGAACTCAGGTCATCAGGTTTCACAGCAAGCACCTTTACCCATTAAACCACCTTGCCAACCCCAATTATATGGAAATATGGTTGCTGCCTTTGTGCAAATGACCTCTTACTTATGTGAAACTTTATATCTTCTGCCTTAAAATTACTTTCTCCCCAGACTCTGCTAACTACATTCTGTTTCTGAGTCCAACTGTGTTGGTGACATGCAGTGTTTGCAGGTTTTTTTGTGCCTATTATATTGTATTGAGTATCATGTTTTCTATTAACAGTTCATCCATGTTGCTGCAAATGACAGGATTTCTTTCTTTGTAATGGCTTAACATTCTGTTATGTATATGTACCACAATTTATCTACCCACCCATCTACTGATAGTTAACTTAGGTTAATTCTACTTCTTGGTTATTATGAATAATGCTTATCTATTAGCATACAAGGTATTATATATGATTATGTCATTAAAACTTTAAAAATGTATTTATGTGTATATGTATGTGCCTGCACTGGCTTACATGTCCTGTGTGAGTGCAGGTGACTGTGGAAGCCAGAAGGAGGTTTCAAATCTCCAGAACTGGAGTTAAAAGGAGTTTTGTGACTCACGAAGTGGGTTCTGGAAGCCAAATTGAGGCCTCTCAAGAGTAGTAAATGCCCTGACCCTCTGAGCCACCACTCCAGCCTCCCCACCCTTACTGAGTGAAGTATATTTTAGTAGATTCTCTCCTTCACACCCCACCGTGTTATGATATGCTGATTATCTTGACTTAAGCATCCCCTAGTGGATTCATATGTCACAATCATACTATAGTCACTAACTATGATGTCATCTGATGCCTTTAATATGCTAATTGCAGCTTGACTGCAACAACTCAAAGGAACTAAAAAAAATTCACTAAAAATAAGGAAAGAAAATGCTTCAATTATTTAGCTACAGTAATTTAAAATTTTTTCTGTATTCCCTTTATGTGTTGTACAGTCATATGGGATAAGTGAAATATATGTTCTAGTTTGAAAAGGGGCTGGGGAGATGGCTCAGTGCTTGCTGCTCTTGTAGAAGATCTAAGTTCAGGTCCCAAAACCCACATAGAGTATCTCACAATAACCCCAAGCTCTAGCTCCAGGGGGAATTGGACACCTTCTTTTGGCCTCTATAGGCACTCATGTACAGAAACCTACACAATGACATACACACATGTGGAATTAAGAATAAAAAATGTAAAAACTAGATTGGTTTATAATAATAAAAAAATTAGGCTGAGGGCATAGCTCAGTGGTAGCATGTTAGCCTAGCACACATGAAGAAGCTCCATGTATAATCCCCAGCATCTCATAAAAACAGCCATTGTAACACAGACCTGTAATCCCAGCATTTAGTTGGTAGGAATAGGAAGATCAGGAGTTCAAAGCCGCCTGGTCTAAATGGACAGGTGGTGGATCTATTCATCCATTGGTATGTGTGGGTGTGTCATTGCCATGTGTGCACATGGAGGTCAGAGGGGAACTAGTTGGGAGTCAGTTCTCTCCTTACACCATGTGAATCCTGGGGATGGAACTCAGATCATCAGGTGGCAAACACTTAGACCCACTGAGCCATTTTACTGGTTTGGACAATCCTACTTATGAAAAATAATTGCTAGTAGGTCGTGCCTAGCCCAATCAGAGACATTTCCTCTGGCACCTGATGGGAGCAGGTAGGTGAAGAGACCTCAGCCAAGCATTAGGTGGAGAAAGCTCAAATTGAAGAACTCTATGGGACCCCCCCCCCATCTCAGGGGACCCTGTGGAAGATGGGGAGGAAGACTTGTAGAAGCCAGAAGGTCAAAAGTATACCAGGAGAATGTGGCCCACAGAATCAACTTAGCATGACTGAATTGGCAATCATTGAGCCTGCATGGGTCTGTGCAAGGTTCTCCGTAAATATGTTATGGTTGTTAGCTGGGGATTATTGTGGAACTAACTCCTAGCAGTGGGAATTGGACTATCTCTGACTCTTTTGCCTGCTCATGGAACCATTTTCCTTCTACTGGATTACCTCATCCAGCCTTGATATGAGAGTATGTGCCTAGTCTTACTGAAACTTATTCGGCCATGTTTGATTCCTATTCCTGGAAGACCTGCTTTTTGGAAGGGAAACAGAGGAGGAAGGAATCTGAATGAGAGAGAAAGGGGAATGGGAGGAGTATTAGGAAAAACTGTAGCCGGGATATATTGTATGAGAGAAAAATGTAAAGAAAAGGAAAAAGGAAAAAATTTCTAGATCGTTTTACTTCGACAGTTCATGCCCCAGGTCATGGGATCAACCTTGGTGCCTGTCAACAGATACATGGTACTTGTAGATCTTATCCATACATTTTCTTTATTTGTATATCAGTATGTATGAAGGGTTTTCAAAAAATAGAACAACTCAATGATATAGCTGCATTACTTTTGATGCTGTAGTCTTGGTACTCAGGAGGCTGAGGCAGGAGGATGATAAATTTGAGCCCAGCAGGCATTCGTACCATCTGAGCCATCCTTGCAACCCCATGACAGACTTCAGCTGCTGTCAATGTGGATGAACAGGTGTCTCACTCTTTGCTGACTTTGTTGATGTCTCAGGAAGGTCACACATAGTTACATCTCACTTTTGTAGAAGTCCTTCAGTCTCTTTGTCCTTTGTAAACACCCAAGAGTCACTTCCCTTGGAAATTTCCTATGACAACCAACTTTCAGATAGGAAACAAGTTTCTTTCATCTGAATAGTCAGTGTGGCAAACAACTAGTAAATGAACACACTTGTTCACACTCCATCTGTGCAAGAATTTAATTTAGTTTTCCCCAGCAGGTGAAACAGGTATTTCCCAACCCTCCCAACCACCTGGTCCCATTCAAGTGTCTAATCTGCATATGATAGTCCCTAACCAGAGGGTGCTGTGGAGGCCACGCCCACACCACATCCCCAGAACAAACTGGCCTGTTCCAAAGAGAAAGACAAAGAAGGACTTGCAAACCAGCCACGGCTTCCCTTTTAATTAGAAATACTGTGGCCTGAGGTTCACTGGGTATGGTGTGTCTCCCCCGTATCTTGAGGTATTAGAATTCCAGTCTTCCACAATCGTCAGATGGCTATCCTCTACCTCTGGGCCCTTTAGTCTTGTGTACATATCCTCAGCACAGTATGCTTTCTTCTTCCTGGGAAGTGTATGGGACAAGGCTTGGTATCTCATATTTAAGATTCCTTTGCAATCCCGGAAAAGCCACAAAACAACAACAACAACACACACAAATTTAAAAAAAACAAAAAACAAAAAACAAACAAACAAAAAAAACCCTTTAACGTAGGAAGCTGACACTCAGGAGAACAGCCTGAGGCTAGAATCAAACAAACATCAGCAGAGTTCTGGTTTGGCAATTATAGTGGTGCAATGCTTTTAATCCTAGCACTTGGGAAGCAGAGGCTGGAGGATTTCTATGAGTTTGAAGCCAGCCTGTTGACATTATGAGACCATGTCAACAAATAAACAGAACAGTTCTGGGCCTGGAGTCCTGTGTTGTGATCCACCTGCTTGAGACTCATAGTAATGGGTAGTGGCCTTCTCCCTCCACCTCCACCCTCACCCCCATCTCCCCACAGCCCAGGGACTCTTCTGCCATTCATATCCTCATGGAGCAGGGCTGGCCTAAGTAGCCAATTGAGCAAAGCAGGTGTCTGGGGTGCACACTGAAAATTATGAAGGTTGTTGCCTTCTGTCTCTTTGCACTATGTGTGTCTCTATATAGAGAGTGTCTCTGTCCCTTTTCTACCTCCATGTCCATGTGTCTGTCTCCCTGTGTGTCTCTCTGCTATTGATTCTGTATCTCTGTCTCTCTATGTGTCTCTGTATATATACATGTCCCCACTCTCTGTGTGACACTATATATGTATCTTTGTCCCTGTATCTCTGCCTCGGTCTTCCTCTGTGTGTTGTATTTTGTTTTGATGTTTATTATCTGTCACTCTTGGTCTCTGTCTCTGTATGTCTGTCCGTATATACCTTTGTGAGTCTATACATATGTTTCTCCCTGTCCATGTTTCTATGCCCATCTATACTGTTTCTATGTTTCAGTGTCTCCATGTATATGTCTCCATGTGTATGTGTCTGGTTTTTTTCTATGTATCTCTGTGTCCCTTTCTGTATGACTGTGTCCCTCCTGGCTCTGGTTTTTGTTTTTTGTTTTTGTTTTGTTTGTTTGTTTGTTTGCTACACAACGAATTGCCTTTATTTAGGTATGCATCCACATTTCAACTTTTTTGTGGTCCTGAAGACAGTGGGGAACATGGCAATGAGCCAGGAGGCCAGGCCCACTGATCTAGTAACTGGTAACACAGAGCTCCTCCAGGTCCCTTCAAGGGTCTGAGGAGCAGCAACACTGAAACCTGAGTCCTCAGGGTTAGGGCTGTTCCAGCTGTCAGGCTCCACATCAGACCTGATGGGTGGCCAGGAAGCCCTCTCCAAACCTCTTCAGTGTGTAAAAGCAAAGCAATTATAAGAAAAGGAACTAACTCAGAACCCTACTCACGCACTTAGGACTCCCAGCATGGCCATTCTCTAGACAGAACCACCAAGGACCTAAGCGCCGGCAGATATGTCACCCAGTGCCTGCTCTGCTCACCAAGAGACCTGAGCTCAGAATGCATCAGCTGATGGGGGCAGCAGGGCTGAGGCCTGGCACCCCCCTCCCAGGCTGGTGGCAAGTGAATGTGTGGTACAGAGCTAAGTGATGAGGCCAGGCTCTTCCAATCTCATCTAATGGCTTCTGGTCACCGAAAGTGTTGGGTGGTGATGAGCAAAAAGGGAACCGAGGAGGGGAGAGCAGCACCCCTTGATAAAGGTGGGGAAATGGGAAGCCCTAGATTCCTCACCCACAGCCAATTTCAGAGGGAAGGGAGGGTTACAATCTAAGCTTTGGCCAGGGTGGGAATGGAGATATAGGGTGTGTGTGATGGCTTGGGTGGGGCATCACTTAAGACTTAAGAAAGCAGGAGGTTTTTTTTGCTTGAAGAAATTGTAAAGATAAATAAATAAGAGAAACATTTAAAAAAACTACTCACATCGCTCATATTGACTTTTGTTACAAATCTTACAGATAGGGGTGCTTGTGGGTATTTAGGTCCACATTCTATTTTAAGGCTGTATATTCAGTTTTCATAAATTGTTCTTGGAGGCCCAATTATCATCCCTGTCCATCTCATAAGTGTCATGTCTTTGTCATTCTCTAGACCCCAGCTAACTGTGCCATTGCCTACTCCTTTCTGGCCGCCTTCTAGCTCTTCCAACAGTTGGAAATTTCAAGGAACTTTTACTCCCGAGACTGTGGTGACTGCCATCTTGTGTCGCTGTCACTGGAAGGCCAGCCCCTTCTTCCCTGGCTCTGGTTTTTCTATAAAGGGGTTTTTCTGTTTAGTCCTTGCTGTCTTGGAACTCACTCTGTAGACCAGGCTGGACTTAACTCAGAAACCTGCCTTCTTCTGCCTCCCAAGTACTGCATACACCACCACTGCCCAGCTGTCCCTACATCTCCATATTTATTATCCATCCTATCTCTACTTGTCTCCTTCTGTGTCTCTGTTTTTCTCAGTGTCTTTGCATCTCTGCCTCCATGTGTCTCTGTTAAATGTGTCTTTCTCTGGGTCTATTAGTCCCTTTGTTTTAGTGCCTCTATATTTCTGTGTTTCTCTCTGTGAGCCCATTTCTGCCTCTGTGATTCTGTCTCTCCTGGTATCTCTGTATGTATCTGCCTCTTTCTGGCTGTTTCTGTATCTGTTTCCACATGCCCATCTCTCTGTGTTTTTGTGCATCTCTCTTGTCATTCTGGAAGAAACTAGCTGGCATCATGAGCAACCCAATATAGACTAATGGTCATGTGTGTGAACAGCAGATTCCTCGCTCTCATTACATCCCAGCCAACAAGCCTCATTGACACCCACTGAGAGACCATGATCTGAAGGGCTGGGTAGACAGCTCTTGAAGTTCTGTCCATTGGAAAGTCTGATGACTGCTGTAGGTTATCACATGTTGAGATAATTTTCTGCAATAGTATGGGCACTGAAGACAACAGGTGCAATGACATCTGTACCCCTATCCACCCATGGATAATAACATGACAATGTCTCACATGCAAATTTCCATAATATTCCTGAAATCTCATGATTGTACAGACAGAGAAATTGAGGCACAAAGGCAGATGAGGTTATTCACAGTCACATAGCTGGTGAGAATAATAATAATAATAATAATAATAATAATAATAATAAATTCAGCCTACAACTTGAAAAGAAATGAAGAGGAAGGACATGTTGGTACATGCCATCATGCCATGTAACCCTGGGACTCTGGGTGCTTGAGGCAAGCTTGAAGCCAGGTAGGGACACAGAAACAAAAGGAACAAAACCCGGAAAAAAAAGACAAAAATAAAAATGAAGAAAACAGAAAGGAAAGGATGAAAAGCAAGAACAAAGCAGCCAGAGAATGATGCAGACCCTTTTGCCATCAGACAGGAAGCTGGTCTGAATAGCACATGAAGGGGTCCCCAGGAGCCAATCAGACTTCTATTCACACTTATGGCAACATCCCACTCTCCATGGGGAGATTTTGAGTTGTGTCTGTGCACAGGAAGCCTACTGAGGCCTGTACATGATAGAGCATTACATTCCATTTGTTTAGAGAGAGCTTATCAGAGAACCACAGACCGAGGCCCCATGTCCTTTAGCTGGCAGTGGGGTACCTAGGTGCTCTCAGTTCATCCTAACATCAGGAAACCGGCTACATTCCTGATGGGACATCAGAAAAGGAGGATACTCAGAATCTCTAGATATGAGTTAGGTGAGGCTTTGTTTCCTGAACCTTTAGGTAGAAAGAGATACACTAGATATTTGGGAGATGCTTTCCTGGAGAACCTAGCCACTGAGCAAATCAGGGAAATGAGATCAGGACAACATTAAACTCTATTTTGTGACAAATTTGGCACACTAGCTTTTTTCCCCCATTTTTCTTTAAGGTCAAAAAAATAAACCTCTTCCTCGCTGCTACTGAGTCTTTGATACTCTTATTACAAAACATGAATCATTTTGTTCTCACAGAACTTACAGAAGGACCTCGTCTGCCCGCCCGTGTCTCACGAACGCGAGGCTCAAGGTCAACATTCCATCGATTCCGATGGCATTCTTGCTCAGGTCCAGATGTCTCAGATTCCTGTGGCTACAGACCATGGATGCCAGAACTTGGCAAGACCTGGAAGTGAACTCACACTGCTCCAGTCTGTGGGACAGAAATAGACAGAAAAGAAGTTGCCATGTCCAACTGATTGAGGGGTTATCTCACACAGAGTGCACAGCCCCAGAACACAATACAGCTGAAGCATATTGCAAGTCCCTACTATACATTGATGTCTGCAGAATGATTATCCAAACTAGGGAAGAAGGAGATAGTAAAATGACTCAGTGAGTTAAGAGACTTGCTGTGAAAGCATCAGACCCTTAGCAGCTATTATCCAAGGCAGGCATGGCGGCAGGTGTTCCTAACTCCTTTGCTGTGGTAGAGACAGGGAGATTCTGCAAGTTTTCAGTTCAGTGAGAGTTCTTATCTATAGGCAAAAAGTTTAGGGGGTTAGAGAGATTATTTAGCAGTTAAGAGCTCTAGAGAAAAAAGTGTTGTATTATAGAAATAATATGCCAGTAAGAATGGTGCTTGTAGGTGTTTGCTACATTCCCTCCTGAAGGGAGGAGGAGGGAGGCTCACAAAGCCTAGTAAATGTGTAAGGCCCAGAAAGTTTCCCAAATTTACAAGACTCATAAGCCCCCCACCCCTAAGCTTGTTATCAGTAGTAAGTTCTAAGGAGACTCATTCCCTCATGAAGGAAGGAAAAGGATGGCTCACAAAGCCAGGTAAACTTACAAGGCCCAGAATGCTCTCTAAATTTACAAGTCTCACAAGGTTCCTCCCCAAGCTTGTTATAAGCAGTAAGTTCCATGGAAACTCTTTAATGGAGCTACCTACAACTTGGGCACAGCATTCTAAACAAGCAGCTTTCATGAGTTTTCAGCAATAGTGAGTGGCCACCAGAATGTGCATTTCTAATCATTTTCCAGGTAAAATGTATTTTGAGAACCACTGTTCTGAAGCTTCCAGACTTCTGAGGGGAAGGAAGGAACTATGCAGAATCACCTAGGGACTCTCTAATAATACACCCCAAGAGAATGTAAGGTTGAATCACCCTGGCCTCAGAGGGAAAACTGGGGCCACTCACTCCAGAATTAACAAGGCACAGTCAGGATCTGCCAGAGCTTCACAGAGCAGGATGACCCCATCGTCCCTCAGCTCATTGAAACTCAGGTCCAGACTTCTCAGGTTTTTATTGTTCTTCAAAGCTGGCCTCATATATACACAACAGGCTGAAGTCAAAGAACACTGCCTTAGCCTGTAAGAAAACATCCATCAGAACACTTTTGCACTGTACTGATTTTTTCCATTGCTGGGAGCCAAAGCCTGCATAAGCTTTAGTATAGCCATATTAGCTTATCCATTTTCAGTTTATGAGTTAGCCATGTTTATAGGCTTCTGTTTCTTCCCATTAGTTAGCAATATACCAGAGGTTACATGACCTGCCATAATAGCTTTATCTTCCAGTCAAGTTAAGAATTCCTGTGTAAATAATCTGCATTTTAAGACATTCCACAGATTAGGTTGCATAGTGACCCTTCTCCATGACCCTCTGCCCTGCAGGCCTCCTTCTTTACCATATAAACCCCTTGAGAACAATAAACTAGCACAGCTTGAATGCAATACTGTCTTGTGATGTTCTTCGTTTCTCTTGCCCCTTTCATTTCTCCCCTGTAGGTCATTGGGTCCCCATTTTCTCGGCTTGCTGGTTGGCACATTCCATGGTTTTGGTAAACAGGATATCTTTATTAACCTCTCAGAGAACATGGCACAAGGGGGGGGGGACAAAAGTGCTTATAGGGAGCACTGATTGGATGCAGTGGGGTGTGTGTGTGTGATTGCTGATGACATAATGCACGTGTAGAGAGGTCAAAGGATAAGATGGTCTCGAGGCTCACACTCAGGTTATCAGGCTTTCCATCTTGCCAGCTGAAACTTGAGGTTTTAGAGCCCCATTTCCTGTCAGCTCTGTGCTTCCCACCTACAGACCCAATGTGTCCAGCTGCGTTATGCTCCTGTTAAAAGACCTTTTCCATCAGGATAAAATGTATATTCCCCTCAAATCACGAGACACACACACATTTTTTTTCATTCAAGTTAGATATTTGGTCACATGAAGGAGAAAATGATGAATAAGGACTCCAAGAAAAACTATCTAAAGAATCTAGGCTAGTGTGAGATAAATGGCCAACAGGGTGGTATCATTTAGCACAGAAGTGTACTAGCAACAAGGCATTCTTGCTAAGGCAGGAAGCCAGGTCTCATGACATCTTCTGCTCTCAGAGGCAGAGCACTTACTCAGAACACTGGAGATATGGGGTAACACTTGAATTCGAAAGTTCCCAAACATTCTCAGCCAGCACCATCCTTAACATCTTCACATCATCCCTATTTCTTCATTTAATTTTTAAGATTCCTGTTTCCATGACACCACCACTGAAGACACAGCCTTTCAAATACATGATGTCACCAAGGGGAATTTAATGTCACCTAGTGTTCAGATTCAATGACCTCCAACTAGTAGGTCCCCCAGTGATAAATATCTGATACTTCTCCATGTCCCTCAAATTGAAAAACTTCCATTCTGTGGCTTCATGCCTGAGTTTGGAATTTCATCTCTCCCCAGAGGACTAAGGTGAGGACTTGGCCACTAAAAATCATTTAACTCCAAAATGGAAATAGTAACAACTTTCTTCTATACTATGAACTCACCCATTATCTTATAGCAGCTGTGGTTACCTGCATAAGATTTGCACAAGATCAAGCCAATCAACATTTCAGCATGCTAGCATCACCCTGTGTATGAGCTAATTGTCCCCACTGTTGCTTTTTGTTTGAGCTCATCACCGTAGCAGGGAAAGTCATGGCTGGGAACTGAAGAAGCTATTCATATCCACAGTCAACAGCAGAGGTAGGTAGATAGGGAGGGAGGAAGGGAGGGGGAGGAAGGGAGGAAGAAAGGAAGGGGGAAGGATGGAGGGAGATAGAAAGAAGGAGAGAGAGAGAATAAGTATATACTTGTATGTATTCAGTTCATTTTCTCTTCCTTCATACAGTCTAGGACTCAAGCCAAGGGAATGGTGATGCACACTTTCAGTCTGAGTCTTCCCATATCAATAAATAGAACCAAGACAATCCCAAACAGATATGCACAATGGCCCACTATCTGATCTAGACAGTCATTCATTGAGTACCCCTTTCAATTGACCCCATATTATAAAAAGCTAAACCATCACAACATTTAAACATATTGAATAAGTGAATTCATAATAAGAGTCTCTTGGTCAGCACTCCTCCCTTCCACAGAGTTCCAAGAAGAAAGTACTTGAAAACTTACACCAGTCTCTGCAAAGGACACGCTACATCTTCCAAAGCATTCCAGATATGCCGTGATCCTGCATCTTTCAGGCTGTTCTCTGCCAGGCTCAAGCAAGTCAGCATCTTACTGTACCTGAGAGGTAAGGCAATTCCTTCACAAGAGAACTCTGTGAGGTTACAATTCTCCAGCCTATGAAGGGAAACAAACAGACAAGGGACAATTTTAGAGTGTGTGGGATATATATATTCTGACAGAAATATTTTCTCTATCCTCTCTTCCAAGTCTCCCCATTCACTCTCTGCCCATCAACTCCCCCTCTGTTTGTGTTTAGAAAATGTCAGGTCTTCCTTTGCATGTTACATTAGTCTTTGACTACCTATTAAGATACTAAGAAATTATTGGTATAAAGTATCTGGTAACAATTTTAGCCAACACAGTTTTAATCTGTTATATAAGAGCATTCTTATCTTTTAGAAAAAATGTGATGGTGTTGACAATCTGTTCCCAGATGAGAATGTTAGTTTTTACATTGTTTACACTAGCATACTTATGAAAAAATAAATTTATAAAGCCCTATGTGTAGGGTACAAAGACCAGGCACAGAAACCCATTGTTCCCTTGACCAACTAAGCCCAAAGCCAGTCAATCCCTGAGCTCAAAAGCAACCAATTCCTGAGCATTAATTCCAACATATCTCTGAAAATTCTCAAGTTTAGGGATTGAAATGTGAGCAAGTTTGACCCTGATAATCTTCCAAGTGGAAAAACTCTGCCCCTCTAAAGTCCTATATATGCCCTGTGCCTGTTCACTTTCTATCCTGGCAGAGGCAGTCACTCTCCTGTATTGTTCTTTCCAAAATAAATCTCTTTAATGCATTTTAAATAAAGAACTTTTGCCAGGGTGTATTAGAAACCCAGTAGTGCATTGAAGTAGAGAGGCAATGGACACCTCTACTAACAAATTACCTTAAAGGTGTGGAGCAGAATCAACAACTTTTCACTGGAGACTGCAACAATTCTGAAGAAGTTACCTCATTACTGGAATGAATCCCAGAAGTAACAAATGGACTTGAAGTTGAATAGAAATAGGCATCACTTCTGGGAACCTCTCCAGTGGAATGTAGCAGAAAGGAAATGGACAGCTCTGTTGGAAAACACCCTTAGGACAGTAGAGTAGATAAGCAATGTATAGCTCTGCTGGAAAACTCTTAGCAGTGTGGAACAAAGTGGAATGAAGCTGAGATGTAATGAATCTTTTTTGGAGAGGAGCAAGATTGCTATATCTTGTTGGAAGACCATTTCCCACTGGAGCACCATTTTATGTATAACCTGACTTCGGACAGACAGGATATCTATTTCTTTAGAGCCTTATATATCCAGGACATCTTCCCTCCATAGCTTCAGGTATAGCTGACATCAAAATAGTCATGGTACCTGTCTCAACACAGCATTACAATCCCAAGATACCTTTGCTTTATAGCTGTAGGTTTAGCATTTCTCTTCAGAGATGTGGGTATCCACAATGCCTTCTCTCCACATCTTCAGGCATAACCCATTTTCCCAACATTCTTTCACAGTTGTGGATATTCAGGATACCTTTCTTTCACAGCTTTAAGTGTAGCCTGACTTTTGATAGTCAGGATACATTTCACCCCAGACCTTTAAAACTTGAACTATAAATTTAATTGATAAAGTAACACTTTCAGATTTTGTATTTATCTTCAATTACATGAAATGATTAACTCAGGTATAAAACTCTATGGATTTGTATTAGATTCTTTTTGTTGTTGTTGTGGTATAATGTCTATGTCAACTTTAGAGTTTAATTTGTCCCTTGGTTCCAAAGGAATATAGGATTACCATAAAAGTTGTATGGCAAAAAATGTCAAACATGGGAGCTAAAGCATGAGGCTAAGATCTGCACACACTTAATCTGCATTTTGAAGCAGATAGTGAGAATTAGAAATAATTTGTAGATGTAAATTTTCAAAGCCTACTCACAATGACATATTTGCTCCAGCAGAGTAAAATTTTGTAAATTTTTACAAATGATAGCATTAAGTTTTAAAGACTGATTTCTCTGACTTCCACACTATATGCTTGCTTTATTTGACAGAAACAGATGATAAAGGTACATGGCTCAACATTTGTTTTACCGAAATAAACGCCTACATGAGAAAAAATTTATAAGTGAAAAATGTTCTTATAAATTGTTTTAATTGTAATTATGCAATATCAGTAAGTTTGTGTAGGTATATGAATGTGAATGCTGGTTTTTGAGAATGTTAAAATATTGAACCTTTTTGTAACAACTATTACTTAAACTTGTCAAAAATTGAACTATGATTGTAAGAATAAACATTTATTATCTCTATACCCATGTCCTTATTACTATAAATATTTTAAAGCCTATTTCTACCATTTGGAAGTGAAGAAATAGGGATAAACTCAGAAAAGAAAAATCTCTGCATATATAAAAAATTTGCTAAAGACTTTAGACATCAGTGTCTTCAGCTTCTAGAAAAAAAATAGTTGATTTTTCATCATTGTTTTAATTTTTGAATAAAGTCTCATTTTTTATTCATGTATCCTTTGTTCAGATTCCCTTCCCCCTCCCGCTCCTCCCAGTCACTCTCACTTCTCTCCATCTCCTTATCTCCTCCCCAGCAAGGGCAGGAGGTCCTAAGGTCCCAAGGAATTAAACTACTTACCATGTTTACTCACAACTGATCATGGAAATCACTGCATTGTGGTTTCTCTTTTGAAACATTTGAGGTAGATACTGAAGTGTGCTATGTATGTCACAAATCTACTTAGTGAATTTCATTTTGTGATCCTTATATCAGTTCTGGTTTTGTTCCCTTTCTACTGTGTTTTCATTTAGTGAGCATGTATTTACTCTCTAATATCTACAATGGTAACTACATAATTTATGTCATTCAATGTTTATTAAAATATCAAGTAGTATGTAATCATAATTTTCAAGTAAGTTTGTTTGTAAAAGGGTGGTGAGTTGTTTCTGATTTTTCTTATTTTTACAAACTCCCTTGATAGTTTGTTGTTATGTAGCTTTGCTTGGATGTCAGTAATGTTGAAAACATCACCCTCATGTGTCTGTCTTTTGAGTTCAAGTGTAAATGTAGATGATGGACTCCCAATTTTTGCTGTTTGTTAATAAATTTTAACAATTTTTTTTTTTAAAAAAAGAAAAGAAAATGGCAGGTCTTTCATAAATTTCAGCAAAACACGGCCTATCAAGTTGTGACTCCCCATGTATTAATGCTGGGCAAGGTGACCCAGTAGGAGGAGTAGAGTACCAAAAGTCAGTAAGAGTTGGAGCTCCAACAACAGACAGGAGGGCAGTGTTTTACAATTCATTTTTACAATTAGGGTGTGTGTGAGAGAGAGAGTGTCATGCTGAGGAATGATCACTTTAACCTGAGCTCCTCTTCTTGAAGCAGGGGGCTTCTTTTATTATTTAAAAGGCTTTTTTTCCATATCTACCACTGTTGCCCCTCCTTTTCTTCCTCCCAGTCCCTCCCAATCCTCCCTCAGCCTCTCCCCACCCCATCCTCCCATCTATTCCCCAAGGAGGGCCAAGAGTCCCAAAATAGGTCAGTTCAGTTCAGTTCAGCATATCCAGTTGAGGTAGGTCCGAGTCCCTCATCCCAGTATTAAGGCTGGGTTAGTTGATCCTCTGTAGGGAATGCACTCCAAGATGCCAGTTCATGGATCAGGAGCATAGTCTGACCCTACTTCAAGAGACTCCTCAAACTGCCCAGCCACTTGACAGTCATGTACCTTTAGAGGGTTTAGTTCCTTTCCCTGCAGGTTCTTCAGTGATTGTTTCTGAGTCAGTGACCTCTGAATAGCTCCAGTCAGCCACCTCTGAGGGTCTCTACTCATGATTCTGATCCCTTTGCTGATATCCTCTCTCCCTTCTCTCTTTTCAGCTGGACCAGGAGCTTGACCTGGTGCTTAGCTATAGAACTCTGCTTAGCAGAAGGCTCCTTATGGCTCTATCACCAGCTCTTGGGGTTTTCAAGTTTTATGGGAGAGAGAATAACAGAGTGGAGAAATACTGGAGAAACCAGTATGATTGAGAAGGAAACAGAGAGAAGGCTCAGCAGCCAAGAGCACTGGCTGCTCTCCCAGAAGACCCAAGTTTGATTCCCAGCACTCACATGGTAGTTCAAAACCAATAACTCCACTTCCAGGGGACCCACAGCCTTCTGCAGGCATTCATGGTTCTGGACACAGACATATATGCAGGCAAATACTCATATACATAAAAAAAAAAAACTAAACAAATCTTTACTAAGAAAACAGCAAGAGCAATTGCCTGAATGAGAGGTGACTCAGAAAAAAAAAAAAAAAAAAAAAAAAACCCACAATTCTGGAAGTTAGAAATAGAAGCACACATCACATGCATAAATACATATGGATATCAGGGATACTACAATGAAGTGAAAGATTATTTGGCCAACAAGATGGTTGAAGGGCAAAGACTCTTGTTGTCCAACTGGTGAGCTGAGTTTAGATTTTGGGACTGGAATGGTGCTGGGAGAGAATTGACTCATGGCAAGTAAGTCCTCTGACCTGCACATGTGTGCCATGACATGTGTCACACCCATGTGGATGGATATATACATATAAATAAATAATTAAAACATATGATCATTGAGGGGGGAATCACAATGGAATCAATGGAAACAACCAAGTACCATTTACTGTTCAATAGGTTGGCAAAACCAGTAGCTAGAGCCAGTTGAAAATTTCAAACCTGAGAACAGAGATGCTACAGAAATGCCAGAGAGCTGAATGAGTTGCCAGCAGAAGCAGAGGAAAGAAGCTGAAATGCTGCTTTATGAAAAGCTCTCAGGGGTGCTGGAGAAATGGCTCAGCGGTTAAGAGCACTGTCTGCTCTTCCAGAGGACCAGGGTTCTATTCCCAGCACCCACATGGCAGATAACAACTGTCTGTAGTTCCAGTTCCAGGCAAACACCAAGGCAAATAAATAAATAAATAAATAAATAAATAAATAAATAAATAAAAAGTTTAAAAGAAAAAGAAAAAAAGAAAAGCTCTCAGCTTCCTTCAGTCTTACCACTTCCCTCAGTGTGGAATGTTCATTATAATGAATAAATTGACAGAGGGACCATTGTCTCTCTGAACAGCATGACCCCATGATGTCCAAGGCATAGTGGGACTTAGGAAGCTTCAGACAGTGGGATCCTGTGACCTGATCACAGCAAGAAATCATAAAGACTCCAGAACAGACAGGAGACACACAACCCCTGTAGCTATAACAGACTAATCCCACTAAGACCTGACTAGAATAAACCAAGGAAGCAATGGACAGGAGCCTGTGCAAGAGTGTATACAAAAATATAAAGAACAACAAGGAACTACCAGAAGAATCTGATGGCTCTACAACACCAAGACCTGAACAGAACAATGAAAAAGAAACAGAAGGAAACAATAATACAAACACATTTATGAAGATTATAGAAGCTTTAAAGAGGATATGAAAAAGTCCCTTAAAAAATACAAGAAAAAAATGAAGAAAAATTGAAAGAGATGAACAAATCCTTGAAAGAAAACCAAGAAAGAAATCCAACAAATGAAAGATCATTCCAGGAACTAAAAATTGAAATAGAAACAATAAAGAAGGTACAAAACAGAGCAAAGGATGAAATTGAGAATCTGAAGAAAAGAGCTACTACAGATAGAAGCATCAGCAACAGAATCCAAAAAGTAGAAGAGAGAATCTCTGGAGTGGAAGACTCAATATTAGAAATAGATAAATTACATAAAGAAAACACCCAAAGCAAAACAGCCATAACACAAAACATTCAGGAAACCTGGGACACCATGAAAAGACCAAAGCTGAGAAAAATAGGAATAGAAGGAAGAGAAGAATACCAGCTCAAAGGCACAGATAATGTATTCAATAAAATCGTGGAAGAAAACTTTCCAAATCTAAACACAAAAATGCCTATAAAGATACAAGAAACTTACAGAACAACAAATAGAATAGACCCCCCCCAAAAAGTCTGCTTGCCATATAATAATTAAGCCACAAAAACATACAGAACAAAGAAAAAATATTAAGAGCTGCAAAGAAAACGGGCCAACTTACCTATAAAGGCAGACCCATCAGAATAATACCAGACTATTCAATGGAAATAATGAAAGCAAGAAGATCCTCGTCAGAAGTCATACACACACTAAAAGAGCATGGCTGCCAACCCAGACTACTATACCCAGCAAAACTATTAATAGGTGGGGCAAGCAAGAGATTTCACGACAAAGACAAGTTGAAACAATACCTATCCACAAATCCAGCACTACAGACAGCACTGAAGGGAAAACTCAAACCTAACAAACCGAGATATACCCATAAAACCAAAAACAATCGATAATCCCGCAGAAGAAAAACCCTAAGAAAGGAAATACCCACAAACTATCACCAAAAATAACAGGGAGTAACAATCAGTGGTCATTAATATCCTTTAACATCAATAGATTTAACTCACCTATAAAAAGAAGCACCCTAACAGGATGAATACAAAAACAAAAGCCAACCTTCTGCTGCATACAAGAAACACATCTCAACTCCAAAGACAAATACAGACTCAGAGGAAAGGGTTGGGAAAAGACTTTTCAATCAAATGGCCCCAATAAACAAGGTGGTATTGCTATATTAATATACAACAAAGTAGACTTCAAATTAAATCAATTTAAAGAGACCAGGACGGACATTATTATTCATCTCAGGAAAAACCGATCAAGGTGAGATCTCAATCCTGAATATTTTCCTGAAGAATCAACAAAGAAACAAGGGGTCTAACAGATATTATGATGCAAATGGACTTAATAGATATTTACAGAAGCTTTCTTCCGAACACAAAGGCATATATATATATTTATCAGCACCACATGGAACTATCTCTAAAATTGACCACATACTTGGTCATAAGGCAAATATCAATGAATACAAAAAAAAAAAAAATGGGAATAACTGCTTGTATTATACCAGACCACTATGGCCTAAAGTTAGAATTCAAAAATAACAAAAATCACAGAAAACTTAAAAACTCAGGGAAACTGAACATCTATACATTAAAGCACCTCTGGGTCAAGGAGGAAGCTAAGAAAGAAATCAAAGACTTTCTAGAATTTAATGCAAATGAATCCACAAAATATCCAAATGTATGGGACACAATAAAAGCAGTGTTAAGAGGAAAATTTATACCACTAAATGCCTATATGAAAAACCAAGAGAAATCTCACAGAAGAGACCTCAGAACTCAGCTGAAGGATTTAGAACAAGAAGCAAACTCACTTAGGAGAGGTCTGCAGCAAATAATCAAACTTAGAGCTAAAATCAGTACAATGGAAACAAAGAGAACAACACAAAAAAAAATCAATGAATCAAAAGTTGGTTCTTTGAGAAAGTCAACAAGATAGACAAACCCTTACTTATCCAAACTAACCAAAAGACAGAGAGTATTCAAATTAAAAGAATCAGAAATGAAAAGGGGGACATAACAGACCACCCCCCCCCAGGAAATTGAGAGAATTATCAGTTCATACTTTGAAAATCTATACTCTACTAAAATGAAAAAATCTAAAAGAAATGGACAGCTTTTTGGACAAATACCAATTACCAAAATTAAATCAAGAACAAATTAAACACCTAAATAGAACTATAACACCAAGGGATATTGAAGCACTTATTAAAAGTCTCCCAAATAAAAAAAGCCCAGGTCCAGATGGTTTTACTGCATAATTCTATCAGACATTCAAAGAAGAATTAATACCAATACACATCAAACTGTTTCATAGAATGGAAGCGGAGGGAACACTACCAAATTCTTTTTATGAGGCCACAATCACACTGATACCCAAGCCACTCTAAGATGTAACAAAGGAATTGAATTACAGAATAATCTCCCTCATGAACACTGATGCAAAAATACTCAACAAAATTCTGGCAAACCAATTACAATAACATATTAGAAAAAAAAAAAAAGTTGCTCATGACGATCAGAGAGGGACTGAGACCTTTGAAACAGAGACCCATGTCCAGAGTGAAATCAGAGGTGAGCAGATTACAGCTCCAGGGCTGCCCAACCGGAGAATCCCTCTATGGAACTGGGACAGAGCCAAGGTTCTGATCTCAACACTTGCCCGCAGGCAGGCCATAGGCTTTAGCTGGGAAGGGCCTTGCTCAGGGACTCCTAACAGAAGGGGACCTCCCACAGCAGAGCCTCACTTCCACACAAGCTGCATCATCAGAGAGGGACTGAGGCCTTTGAACAAGGTCCCCTGTCTAGAGAAGAATCAGAGATCATGAAAACTCCTTGCTCATAGTAGACAAGAGACACACAAGCCCTCTAGCCACACCTGACTAGTAGCTGACTAAGTGTGAACTACTAAAGCCATGGGCAGACGTCAGTGCAAAAATACATGTAACAATATAAAAAACAAGGCAACACCATAAAAAGTTGGTTCTCTAACACCAAGACCTGAACAGAGCAATGAAGAGGAAAGAGAAGGAAACAACAGCAAAAACACCTTGAAGAAGATTATAGAAGCCTAAAAAGAGGATATAAACAATTCCCTTAAAAAAAAATAAGGAAATACAAACAAAAACTTGGAAGAGATGAATAAATCCTTGAAAGAAAACCAAGAAAAGAAAAACCAAAAAAATGAGAGAAACATTCTAAGAAGTAAAAATTGAAGCAATAAAGAAGGCACAAAATGAGGCAAAGGTGGAAATAGAAAATCTGAAGAAAAGAGCTGGAGCTACTGATACAAGTATAACCAACAGAATCCAAAAGATGGAAAAGAGACTCTATAGAGTGGAAGACTCAGTAGCAAAAATAGATACATCAGTCAAAGAAAACACTAAAACCAATATAGCCATAACACAAAATGTTCTGGAAATTTGGGACACCATGAAAAGACCAAACCTCAGAATAAAAGGAATAGAAGAATAATAACAGCTCAAAGGCACAGATAATGTATGCAATAAAATCGTAGAAGAAAACTTTCTCAACTAAAGAAAAAAAACACCTATAAAGATAAAAGAAGATCACAAGACAAAAAGTACATTTGATTCCCCCAAAAAAGTCTGCATGCTACATAATAATTAAGCCACAAAACATACAGAACAAAGAAAAAATTTTAAGAGCTGGAAAGAAAAAGCACCAACTTACCTATAAAGGCAGACCCATAAGAATAACACCAGACTATTCAATGGAAATGATGAAAGCAAGAAGTTTCTGGGCAGAAGTTATACAGACATTAAAAGAGCATGGCTGTGAACCTAGAATTCTATACTCAGCAAAATTATTAATCACCATAGATGGAGTAAACAAGGTATTTCACGACAAAGTCAGACTTAAACAATACCTATCCACAAATCCGGCCCTTCAGAAAGCATTAGAGGGAAAACTCCAATAGAAGTACCCCAGATACACCCATGAAACCACAAACAATTGATAATCCAACAGAAGAGAAGGGCAAAGAGAGGAAATACATACAAACTACCACCAATAGTAACAGGAAATATCAATCAGTGGTCACTAATACCCTTTAATATCAATGTACTCGATTCACCTACAAAAAGACACACATGGGGGCTGGAGAGATGGTTCAGCGGTTAAGAGCACCACCGTCTGCTCTTCCAGAGGACCTGGGTTCGATTCCCGGCACCCACATGGCAGCTAACAAAAAGACACACACTAACGTGATGGATAAAAGAAACAGAAGCCATCCTTCTGCTGTATACAAGAAACACACCTCAACCACAAAGACAGACACAGGCTCAGAGTAAAGGGTTGGGAAAAGATTTTACAATCAGATGGCCCTAAGAAACAAGCTGGTGTGGCCATCCTAATATCTAACAAAGAAAACTTCTAATTAAAATCAATTAAAAGGAACCAAGACAGACATTACTTATTCATCTCTGGAAAAATGACCAAGATGAGATTTCAATCCTGAATATTTATGCCCCTAATATAAGGGAACCTACCTATGTAAAAGAAACACTACTAAAACTCAAATCCCACATCAATTCTTATACCCTATTAGTGGAAGACTTCAATACCTCACTTTCACCCTTGGATAGGTCAACCAGACAGAGATTCAACATAGAAATAAGGAGTCTAACAGAGGTTATGATGACAATGGATTTGATATTTACAGAAGCTTCCAACCAAACTCAAAGGAAAATACATATTTCTCGGCACCACATGGAACTTTCTCTAAAATTGACCACATAATTGGTCAAAAAGCAAATATCAACAAATATAAAAAAGGGAAATAATCCCTTGTATTATATCAGACCACCAGGGCCTAAAGTTAGAGTTAAACAACGTCAAAAATCAAAGATAGCCTACCAACTCATGGAAACTAAACATCACTCAGCTGAACCACCTCTGGGTCAAGGAAAAAATTAAGAAAGAAATCAAAGTCTTCTTAAATTTAACAATAATGAATCTACAACATACCCAAACTTGTGGGACACAATGAAAGCAGTCTTAAGAGGAAAATTCATAGCACTAGATGCCTACATGAAAAACATAGAGAAATGCCATACTAGAGAACTAACAGTACAGCTGAAAGCCTTAGAGCAATTAGAAGCAAACTCACCTAGAAGGACTAGACAGCAGGAAATAATCAAACTTAGAGCTGAAATCAATACAATTGAAACAAAAAGAACAATACAAAGAATCAATGAATCAAAGAGTTGGTTTATCGAGAAATTCAATAGGATAGATAAACCCTTACCCACACTAACCAAAAAGCAGAGAGAGAGTATCCAAACCAACAAAATCAGAAATGTAAAGGGGGACATAACAACAGACCCCCCAGAAAATGCAGAGAATTATAAGGTCATACTTTGAAGATCTATACTCCAAAAAATGGAAAACCTAGAAGAAATGGACAGCCTTTTTGGATAGGTACTATTTTCCAATGTTAAATCAAGAGCACATTAAATACCTAAATAAACTTATAACCCTGAAGGAAATTGAAGATGTCATTAAAAGTCTCCCAAGTTAAAAAGAAAAAAAAAAAAAAAGCCCAGGTCCACATGATTTCAGGGCAAAATTATACCAGACATTCAAAGAAGAGCTGTAACCAATACTCTTCTAAATGTTTCACACAGTAGAAAGTGAAGGAATATTGCCAAACTCTTTTTATGAGGCTACAATTATCCTAATACCCAAGCCACTCAAAGATGCAACAAACAAAGAGAATTACACACCAATTTCCTTCATAAATATTGATGAAAAAATTCTCAACAAAATTATGGCAAACCTCATTCAACAATATATAAAAAATATCATTCACCATGATCTCTTAGGCTTCATCCCAGAAATGCAGGAATGGTTTAACATAAAAAAATGCAAATGTCATCCATCATATAAACAAAATGAAGGGAAAAATCCCCACATGATCATATCCTTAGATGCTGAAAAAGCCTTTAACAAAATACTTCTTTATGATAAATACTCCTTTGACATAACACTCCTTTATGATAAAAGTCCTAGAGAGATCAGGAATACAGGGAAGATATCTAAATATAATAAAGGCGATGTATAAGAAGCCGACAGCCAACATCAAACTGAATGGAGAAATAATCAAAGTAATCCCACTAAAATCAGGAACTAGACAAGGATGTCCTCTCTCCCCTTATCTATTCAATATAGTTCTCAAAGTTTTTCCTAAGCAATAAGAGAAAAAGTGGATATTAAGGAGAGACAAATTAGAAAAGAAGTGAAACTATCTCTATTTGCAGATGATATGATTGTATACATAAGTGATCCACAAAATTTTACCAATGACCTACAGCTGATAAACACCTTCAGCAATGTAGTGGGATACAAGATTAACTCAAAGAAAAATCAATAGCCCTCCTATACACTAAAGATAAAAGGGCTGAAAAAGAAATAACGGAAACATCACCCTTTATAATAGCTGCAAAAAGCATTAAATACCTTTCAGTAACTATAACCAAAGAAGTAACAGATTTATTTGACAAAAACTTTAAATCACTGAAGAAAAAAATTAAAGAGGATATCACAAACTCAGAAAGAGAAGCAGAGGATGTATTCACTCATTAGTGGACTTTAAACAAAATCAAAGCACTCTCAAGCTACAAACCACAACTGCTGACCAGCATGGGATCTGCAGCACCTTGGACCAGCACCTTGGAGTTCATTCCCTCTAGAGGAACACCTGACCCAGTCTTGATTTTGGGGTGAGGAAAAAAAGGTTCTAGTTGGAGTGGATGCTGACCTAAGTCACCTTGGGACCTTGGTATCTCTTGCCCTTGCTGCTGAGGAGGTTAGGAGATGGGGAGAAGAGAGTGAATGGGAGGGGAGGGAGGTGGAAAGGATTTTGAACAAGGGGACACATGGATAAAAAAATGAGACTTTATACATAATAAAAAAGAAAAAAGATGTCTCATCATAAAATAAGGAAGAAAACTGACAATTCAAATATCAGGGAAAATGGGTTAGTTAGGTGACTTTAGCAAGCATATCATATTCCTTTAAACTAACAAGCATTATTTGTTACATACACCTACAAAACAAACTTAAATAAATACCAGAATATACTGTAACTCTAATTTTGTAAATTTCCCTGGTCTTGTAACATTGTAGCCTTAAATATGTCAACTGCATCAACTTTGTAATTTGTGTTCAACATTTAACTATTTAATTAAAAGGTTACCAATTGGGGGGGCAAAGAAACTTGTCCATCAGGATCAAGTAGGCTACATCCCAGAAATGCAGGGATGGTTCAACTTATGAAAAACTATAAATGTAATCCATCATATAAACAAATTGAAGGAAAAAAAACCACATGATCATCTCCTTAGATGCTGAAATCGTCTTTGACAAAGTCCGAAACTCCTTTATGATAAAAGTCCTGGAGTAATCAGGAATACAAGGAAAATCCCTAAGCATAATAAAGGCGATTTACAAGAAGCCAATGGCCAACATCAAATTAAATGGAGAGAAACTCAAAGCAATCCCACTATAAACAGGAACTAAACAAGGCTGTCCCCTCTCTCCTTGTCTATTCATCATAGTTCTCCAAGTTTTAGCTAAAGCAATAAGAGAACGAAAGGAGATTTAGAGGATACAAATTGGAAAAGAAGAAGTGAATTTATATTTCCAGATGATATGATTGTATACCTAAGTGACCCACAAATTCTACCAGGGAACTTCTACAGCTAATAAACTCCTTCTGCAATGTAGCAGGATACAAAATTAACTAAAAAAAAAAAAAAAAAAATTAGTAGCTCTCCTATATACTAAAGACAAACAGGCTGAAAAGGAAATAAGGGAAACATCACCCTTTATAATAGCTGCAAAAGTAACTATAACCAAAGAAGTAACAGATTTGTTTGACAAAACCTTTAAATCAGTGAAGGAAGAAATTGAAGAGGATATTAGAAAATGGAAAGACCTCTCATGTTCCTGGATAGGTAGGATCAACATAGTAAAAATGACAATCTTACCAAAAGCAATCTACAAATTCAATGCAATTTCCATCAAAATCGTAACACGATATTTTTCAGACCTTGAAAGAACAATACTAAATCTTATTTGGAATAACAGGAAAGCCAGGATGGCCAAAACAATTTTTTTTTTTTTTTAAACTTTATTTATTTATTTGCCTTGGTGTTTGCCTGGAACTGGAACTACAGACAGTTGTTAGCTGCCATGTGGGTGCTGGGAATCGAACCCGGGTCCTCTGGAAGAGCAGACGGTGCTCTTAACCGCTGAGCCATCTCTCCAGCCCCGGCCAAAACAATTTTGTTTAACAAAAGAACCTCAGAATCACCATCCCTGACTTCAAGTTATACTATAGTGTTACAGTATTAAAAACAGCCTGGTACTGGCATAAAAATAGACTTGTGGACCAGTGGAATCGAAATGAAGACCCAGATATTAGCCCACACACCTATGAATACTTGATTTTCAACAAAGAACTCAAAAATATTCAATGGAAAAAAGATAGTATGAACAACAAATTGCATTGGCATAAATGGATGGCAGAATGTAGAAAAATGCAAATAGATCTAAGCCTATCACCCTGCACAAAACTAAAATCAAAATGTATCAAAGACCTCAACATAAAACCATCTACACTGAACTTGATATAAAAGAAAGTGGAAAATACCCTCCAATGCATTGGCACAGGTGGCCACTTCCTAAATATAACACCAGTAGAATAGAACTATGAACAACAATCAATAAGTGTGATCTCCTTAAACTGAAAAGTTTCTGTAAGGCAAAGAACACAGTCATTAAAACAAAACGACAGACTACAAAATGAGAAAAGATTTTCACCAACCCTACAAGTGATAGAGGACTGATCTCTAAAATACAGAGAGAACTCAAGAAACTAGAGCCTAAAACCCTAAATAATCAAAAATGGGGTTTAAAACTAAAAAGGGAATTCTCAGCAGAAGAATTATAAATGGCTAAAAAGACACTTGAAAAAAATGCTCAGCATCTTTAGTCATTAGAGAAATGCAAATTAAAACAACTTACACCTGTCAGAATGGCTAAGTTCCAAAACATGGATAACAGCCTATGCTGGAGAGACTGTGGAGTGAGAGGAACACTCCTCCATTTTTGATGGGAATTTAAGCTTGTTCAGCCACTCTGGAATGCAGTATGGTGGTTTCTCAGAAAACTGGGAATCAATCTCCCCAAGAATCCAACAATACCACTATTGGGCATATACCCTAAAGATGCATATTCACACCCCAAAAGCATTAGCACATCTATGCTTATAGCAGCATTATTTGTAATAGCAAGATCCTGGAAATAACCTAGATGCCCATCAACTGAGGAATGGATTAACAAACTATGTTACAACTACGGAATGGAGTACTACTCAGCAGTAAGAAAAACTGATATCCTAAAATTTGCAGGCAAATGGGTGGATTTGGGGAATATCCTTCTGTGTGAGGTCTCACAAACCCAGAAGGATAAGCAGGGAATTTACTCACTCATTAGCAGACTTTAAGCAAAACATTCTTTTTTTTTATGAAAGATGATAGATGAATAAAGTGATTTAAAACACACACACACACATACACACAAATGAAAACAAAACTTCTGATTTGTCTATAGAAGGATTGCTTAGAAGTAATTTGTGGTGGCCATAGTGCATCCGTGGTCATTAGCTGTGACCTACTGTGCTTTCTTTATCTGTAGCTGAGGCTAACCTGGCTTGAGAAGCTTTAGATTTTATTTTTTTATGTTTCATGTATTTTAGAGAAAAGAGAAGTTTTATTACTGTATAGGTTTTTTTGTTACCTATTCTGAATGTTTTGCTTTTTTATATAATGTTTGATATTGATTTTCAACAAAAAAAGAAAAAAAAAGAAAATTTCAAATCATGGGAACTTTGCTGCGTATTCCTGATAGTAGAAAAAATGGTTATAGCCAGCTATTAAACATGGCAGACTTAAGTTGAGCCTGCTTCAACTCTGGAATTCTGCTCCTAAAATGTCCAATTAAAATATGCATGTATGAATTCACACACACACATACATTAAAAATAAACTGTTGATCAAAAAGGAGGCATAGCAGATGCCCCATCAAAGTAAAATGTAAGGTCATGAAAACCTGTGTATCATAAAGGATAAGTGTGCCATAAAAAGAAAATGTGTGCCATAGAGTTAAAAGCATCCAGCCTTTTCAATTGCATTCAAGATAGTTGATAGGGCTGGGGAGATGACTCAGTGGTTAAGAACACTGGATGCTATTCCAGAGATCCTGAGTTCAATTCCTAGCAACCATACGGTAGCTCACAACCATCTGAGAGATCTGAAGTCATCTCTCTCTGGTCTGCAGGCACACATACATGCAGGCAGGGCAGAACACTTAGTTTAGGGTAGGATATTAGGTATTAGGATTTCTATTGCTGTGAAGAGACACATGACAACTAATACAAAGGAAAACATTTAACTGGGCTGGCTGACTTACAGTTCAAAGGTTTAGTCCATTATCATTATAGTGGGAAGCATGTTATCATGAGAGCAGACATGATGCTGGAAGAGTTGAGAGTTCTGTATCTTCATCCACAGCCAGAAGGAAAAGAACTGCCTTGAGCTTCTGAGACCTCAAAGCCCAAGCCCCAGAGACATACCTCCTCCAACAATGCCACACTTCCTAAAAGTGCTACTTTCTATGGGCCTATGGGGACTATTTTATTCAAACTACCACAGTACCCTTTAAAGATTTATTTTTTAAATTATGCATATGTGTCTGTATGAGGGTGTGTAGACATGAGTGCAGGTGACCACACAGTTCAGAAAAGGGCATTGGATCCCCTGGAGATGGAGTTAAGGGTGTTTTGAGCTACCCTACTGGGTAGCTGGAGGCTGGTTTAGGCTCTTCTACAACACTAGCAAGTGCTCTTAACTACTGAGACCTACTACTATTTGGAGTTAGGCCTGGAACTCACAGAAAAAGAAAGATCTCTGTCTCTAAAATTATGAGATTAAAGGTGTAGGTCACCACTTCTTCATTGTAAATGTTTGTCTCTCTCACTGGTTTAATAAAATACTGATTGTCCAGAAGGCAAAAAAGAAGTGTGGGCAGGACTACCAGACTAAGAAATCTCTGGGAAGAGAAAGAGTCATAGCAGAGATGCCAGCAGATGTAGAGGAAGAAGGCCAGGATGCTGCTCTGAGAAAAGGTATTAAGTCACTTGGCTAATAATGGGTTAGTTTATGAGTTAAGAGTTGGCAAGTTATATGCCTGAGGCATAGGCCAATCATCATGAAATTAATGTAAGCTGTTGTGTGATTATTTGGGGCTAAGTAGCAGTGGGATTGTGAGTATGTCTGAACCTTGGGGCGAGGTCGGAAAGTCCAGGCCAGAAACTAATTACTACAAAGCCCTAAACCTAGGTAGTTTTCTATTACTTTGATAAAATTCTATGACCAAAAGCAACTTGGGGAGGGTAGGGTTTATTTTACATTATAACCTACAGCCCATCATCCTGGCAGTCAGGACAGGAACTCAAAGCAGATACCATGGAGTAAGAAGTGTTGCTTACAGGCTTGTTTCCCATGGCTTGCTCATTCTGCTTTTCTTCTGGACTCCAGGACCACATGCTAAGGGATGGGCACAGTGAAGTGGTCCCACTCACATCAATCATTAATAAAGACAAAGCCCTAAAGATTTGCCTATAGGCCAATCTGATGAAGGCATTTTCTCAGTTAAAATTTTCTCTCTCCAGAGATGTCTAGATTTGTGTCCAGTTGACAAAACCAACCAGCACGGCATCTGTCCAGGCTAATTATGTATCTTTTGTTCTCTCCCTTGGTCACCCTGGATGCTCATTTACATATCTATACAATCGCATCAACCATAGGACTTACTCATGTTAAATACGTGTACCTTCTCCCATTATGGAAAAGTATTTTCTCATGGAAGCCCTGCAGATTCTAAATGATAATGACAGGAAAAGAATTTAAACTTACGCCAGCTCCCTGAGGTGACTTATTGACAGGAAATGTGCCCCAAAAATATTTAGAAAATTTGCTTTCAGTAACAGAGTCTTCAGTCGTGTGTTCATTTGAAGATCATGGCCAAGTTGAACCCAGTCTCTAGGGGTGACTTCACAGTGCTTCAACCTAGAGATGTTACAGAGAGATGG